>VWYK01053291.1:13381-41248 GCA_013399775.1 Semnornis frantzii
GTGGTTCATTAGTCTCCTTTTGATATGTCAGAACAGTAAGGGACCCTTTTTTTTTTTTTTTTTTCCCCTTTCTAGTAATGCCTGTGTTCTTAAATCAAGACGTCTTCCCACATCGTGCTGCAGAGGCTGAATCTTTTTTTCAGAGATTTCCTGAGTGGGCTGCACCAATAATGCTCATCGTGTGCAGACAAAACGTACAGTCAAAAATTTGATGCATAAAGAAGTCAAACCCGAAGGTTTTCAGTGCTCCCTGCAGTAAATCCTGCTTCCCAGAGTTGTGTTTATTTGGAGCTGGATGCCCCCCACCAGCTTAACTCTGTTTGTTTTCCTTAGTAGCTTCTTGCCAGCAGGACTACAGAGCATGCCTAGCCTTGGGAAGATGTGATAAGAGAGGCTCAGAAGAGCAAGTTGCTGGATCTCAGCACTTCAGACTCATGAGCTATGTGCTTTTTCTCAGGGAAGGGCTGATAGAAGTAACAGTGAAAGAAGGTTAAGGGATCTGGGGCTGTGAGAGCAAAGATATGAGATTGGGAAGGATGGGACACGACTCAGGAATGTCTTTGTCTTAGGGTTGCTGCAGGGGACAGTGGAAGAGCTCCCTCTTCCTGTTCCAGCCTGCTCTAACCATTGCGGGAAAAGCCTTCCTTTCGGGCTTGTGTGTCTCTGTGGTCCCAGCGTCCATGAAGCACTGTATTTGCATACCGGAGGATCCAGAGAACAACGTGGATTTGGTCTGTAGATTCACTAGACCAGCTCTGCTGCATGGTACACTGCCACTGAAGGGTTAGTTCGCAGAGCATCCCTGGATGAGTTGCTGGTTTTGTTTGTTTTCATGAGAGAAATCGCCTTGCTGGTGTTGGTCCTGCAGCACTGCAAAATACTGGTGACAACGCAGAGGTTCTATGTTTCTGTTGCCATTGCAGATACATTACCGAGTTAGGCATGTGGTGCCGCAGCACTGCAGGTGCTTCCTGTGACTTGCAGCTCATGTACTTCTGCTGTGTGGTTTCTCAATATGTCCTCACTCAGGTCAGGTGGTAGCTGTACAGTAACCCATCAGTATGGCAGCCCTGATACTGATAGCCCCATCCTCTTTTGTCTCAAAACAATGCACGTGGCAGGACCAGGCTGATAGCCCTTAATGTCTCTATTGTCACATCTAGATGTGACATCCCTGGTCTTGAACAGACAGGGTGATGGCCTTAATAGCTCTGGAGGAGAGCTGCTGGCTCACCTTGTGACAGAAATTGCACTGCAGGGGCCTCTGTGATTTGGACAGACCATGCCCTTTCCCTGCTAATAGGGTGTAAAAGGACCACAACTCCCAGAGGTCCACGTGTTGCATCTACTGCAGAAGACCCTGCTGGGATGGACACCTGCCACTGAAGGGCTTGGATTATGCCTGTCCTTTTTCTCTGACTTCTTAACTCTCTCTGTCTCTCTGATTTTTCTTCCTATTTTCCCTCTGTTCCAGTCCATTACAAAGAACTTTCATTGACTCTCACAAACCCTTTCATGTCAATTCACTTAATTTACTCTAAGGGAATGTTTGAATCTTATCATGACCTTCCCTGCTGCCCAGGGTTGGGTTGGGATACCAGGTCCTGACAGATATGATGGTTTAAACCCTGTTCTCTCTTCCACAATTTAATTAATACAAATCCTATTTTGTCACCTCATGTACAGCAGAGATGGCAACTCCCATTCATGCTGTTATGAGAACCACATCTGTATGCCACACACTCATGCACTAGTGACATCCCCACAGCAGTAGTGGAAACCTGAAAACAACATCAGCAAGAGCTGAAAACTGCATATTCCCATCACAGAGTAGCACTGTCAGAGGCAGAGTGGAAAAGATTTGCTGGTGAAAATGTCTAGTAGGATGTGAACTACAGAACAAATTAATCTGCTTTCTTATTACAGAATCACAGAATGGGTTGAACTGGAATGGACCTTATAAACCATCTAGTTCCACCCCCCCCTGCCTTGGGCAGGGACACCTTCTATTACATCAGGGTGTGCAAAGGCCCATCCAAGCTGGTCTTAAGCACTTCAAAGGCTGAAGCATCCACAGCTTTTGTGGGCAACCTTTGCCTCTGCCTTCACGCTGAAGAATTTCTTCCTAATATCTGATCTAAATGTACCCTCTTTCAGTTTGAAACCATTACCCCTTGTCCTATCACCACATTCCCTGATAAAGAGTCCCTCTCCAGCTTTCCTGTAGACTCCCTTTAAGTACTAAAAGGCCACAGTAAGGTCTCCCTGGAGCCTTCTATTCTCCAGACTAACTCCATCACTCTCGGCTTGTCTTCACTGGAGAGATTAGCTCTTTCTGTCTGTTTCTAGCACTCCTATGTCTATATCAGTGGCAGGAATGAAATGTCACCATTGATACAAAGCTGGTGTAAAAAGCTGTAATTATAAGCCATTTTCTGAGCAATACGACGGGTGAAAAAATGACCTCCTTTGGGCTGGTGATCTGCACCCTCTTGGATTTGAAAGCAGGCATACATTAATTTATGGCATACGTTAATTTACTGCATAATTTTTATACTGCTCTACCATCATCGTAAGCATGTGTCATTTCAACATATTATCAATTTTAATATAGCTGCAAGCAGCAAAAGAGAGAAAAGAGAGTCTTCGTGCCTGCCTTTGGGGTTGAGGGGTGGAGATTAGATTGTCCATGTGTTGTGTTTTGACAGTAGCTTCTCTCCTGGTGTTCACGTAAATAGTTATTTTTAGAAAGATCATAGATTTCCCAGTAATTGTTTTAAATGCATCAAAGAGCTTGCTGACATAAAGCCTGTGATTTATGGGTTCCCGCTACTTTTTAATAGCTGAACTTAAATCCTGGATTCACTGAAGCCATTTGGAAAATTGGGATTATTCCAAGCTGGAGCAAAGGGAGGGAGACTGGTATTTTGCCAAGATCAGCAGTGATTCATTCCCACATTCATGCTCAGCATCCAGTGAAGGGCAGAAGCTGGGAATGCTGTAAGGAGAGCTAGCAAGAGATTATCATGTTGAAGGTGAATCTGCCCTACTCACTCTGCTGCTAGAGAAGGTCTTTTGAATGAGAAGGACCAAATTCTGTTGTGTTTTTCCCTCATCCTTTCTAAAAGCAGATTTATTCATAGAAGCCCCAAGTCAACTAACTTGCCTGCTTGTTGGTAAGGCATAGAGAGAACTGATTATTGCCTGTCCAAAAGAATGTCCCCATAGGGGTGAAGGACTGGAGAACACCTCAGGATAAATATACCTCACAAGGAGATGTTTTAGTGACTGCTTGGAATGAAGCAATGTCTGTATCAGGTTAGCCCAGCAGTCTCTGGCAGTGTGAGCAGAGGCCCTGAGGGACCTGTAAAGGGACAGGCTGGACCCGGGACTCATTGCTGGCACATTCTGTCACGCTCCAGTGATATTTGCTCCCTGGGCACCCTGAGTGAGAGGTGATTGCCAAATAAATTAGATTGGTGAAAATATAATTGAGATTAGGTGGTAAATCTTGAAGTAAAATAAAAAGTGGAAGCTTGCTGTAGTCTAAAATTTACTAGGTCTTGTTTAGCTTGAGGACATTTATGCTTTTGGTGCCTGCACCAGGGTTCAGACTCCATCTCCTAAGACATACAGCTAGACAGTCACTAAGACATGGATGTGAGGAATGAAAGACCCAGTCTGTCTGTTCAGGAGCCTGTCCTTGCTCTGTCCCTCCTTTGTCCATGCTGCTTACCAGGGCCGTGCTCCAGCTTCGTGTCCAGTAGCCATGACTGTGCTTATGGGGAAAGCAAGGCTTTTACAGCAGGGCAGCTGAAATACTTCTTAGTTGTGAGCCCCTTGGGAACTGTCGTTCCTCAGAGAGATCTGTTCTCCTTGTCCTAGTGCCAGCTGACAGCAGAGTAAAATTTCTCATCATGTTTCAGTTCTCCCAGTTCTGGAAGAGAAGCACAGGGAGATGGTAAAGTAAGTGGAGCCAAGGCTTCCAGCATGGTTCAGTCCCAGCAGAAAGGAAAGGACTTTTTTTCTCTCCCGTATAGCAGGGGCACTACCACAGTGTTTTTTTTTTTTCTTTTCCTGACATGATCATCCCTGTTGAGTATGTTTGAAATAAAACAGTTCCGACAGTACTGCTGTCTTGATCAGGAGTCAAAAATGGCCAAATTTATATTTGTGGATAAGAGGCAGTAATAAACCCTTGAACTTCCAAATGTACAGAGAAGCATTGACATCTAAATACCAGAAATTCTAAACCCTTACCTTGCTAATTCATGTGGCATTTGGAGGAGCTGTGGATTTTTATTTCACCCTGGCATTTGTGGTATTTCCTGCTATTAGTATAGGAAAACCCTTGTTAGGTAAACGGTGGCTTTTTCCTTCGTGGTGGCAGCCATTGGGACTTGGGTTCACGAAAGGCAAACCTTCCTGTTCAATACCGAAGGATCTCAGAGGTAGCTGGGAAGGAAAATCTCACTAGGGCTGAATAAGGATGTTGGTGCTGTGACTGGGTGCCAGCTGAGCAGCTTGGAGCAGAATCAAATCTTGTCTTGAGATCCAAGAGTCTGGGACTTAAAAGTCATCAGGAGGTTTCAAAAGCTGTAGCTTGGAAGTACTATGGGTAGTAATTTTATCATAACCTCTTAAAAGTAAGGGTTCAGGTACAAGTGTTGCCCCCCTCCCCCCCATCAGTAACCCAGCCTTCAGAAATTGCTGTTTTTATTGCAGATTAAACTGTAGATTGGGCCATTTAGATTTGTAATGGAAAAATATTAGCCAACGTACTTTCCTCCCCTCCACCCTCTATCATCAGGGCATATATCAAATTGCACTATCTGGCAGGGAGTCCCAAAACGTTATTTGAGAAGTGAGAGGAATGCAAGCGATGTCAGCAGAAAACAGCTGAGTAGTGGTTAAATTTCTTTGGCCTGAACCTGCTCCACAGGGAAAAAGAAATGCAACAACTGTACTTGTTTCATTTCACCCCAGTACAAACCATCTTTTGGAAACAGCTGATGTTTATGAGCAACTTCTTGACAGAAGCTGGAGTTTTGAGATGCTGCTAGGTGAATAAATCCTGCTCTTCTGTGGATGTGGCAGGTTGCTCTCAACGAGGCCAGCACTGGCCATGATCCCTCAGTGAAAGCACTGGACCTTGTGAAGTACTGGGTATTGCTGATCCCTTGTGCAGCTGGAGCCTGTTACTTTAGAGGAGCAGGTTTAGGTTGCATCTCTATGGCTTGCTAAACGTTTTATCTGCATTGGCTTTAAAGATAAAAGCCTTGAGAGCTGGCTCAAGTGAACTTGCCCAGTGCTGCGAAAGAGCAGTGGAGGTGCGTGCAAGGATACTGTTAGCTGAGAAGTTGGACAGAGTTAAATGGTACCCTTAATCCCCTTGATACTGGCAGAGTCAAGTTAAAAGGTCTTCCCCACTTGGGGTGAAGGCTTTGCACGTGTAGATGCTGGTTCACTTCAGGGCAATGCTGTCTCTGCAGGAAAGAGCCCTCTTCTCTGCTGGCATTTGCTTTATTGTTGAGGGAAGGAGTCAGCTCTGCAGTGCATCACGTCATAAGCTGGGGGGATGTGTGTTGAATTTTTGGTCCATAGAGGCTTTTAAAATAAACAACAATGGAACCAATAAATAGCTAGGAGCAGAATGGCTGATCAGGAGAAGAAAACTAAAGTAAATATAGTCCTTGTTTTTCTTCTGCCAGTCAGTCTACAGCGTCATCTGACTTCTGTGCCTTTTACTCCCTGTTTTAGCTGGATTTTGTCTGGTTATTCACGTAACAGAGATCCACATTTTCCTTCTCGTTCTCACAGCTGTTGCAAGCAACAGGAGGCTGCAGTCCCCTGGCATGGTTCTTCTTGGGATCTTTCTTGTTCAGTGAGGTTTGGTTTCCAATGTCTTGCTGTGTTTTTTTAGTCTGCCCCATTTCCTGCCTCTGGACTCCTCTGATAGGACTGCTTGGTCTCCCCTAGAATGAAAATCCAAGAGAGCACAGGAACAGGAGCCACTTCTCTCTGATCCCTCCCCAGCTTTGTTTCAGCTCCCAGAGGAAGATTTTCAGCAACAGCTATACAACAACCCTAATTGGATCCCTGGACCTGTTTTTTTTCTAACCTCTGGTCTTTAGAATTGTTTCCAGTGTCCATGCTTCGCAAATGTTTTGTAATGCAATGTTTTCCAGTTGTAACATCTAAAATGCATCAGGTACTTGAGCATAATTTCAATTGACTTCAGTAAGAGCTACATGGCTATCACTGCAGAAAGTCGATGGGTTTTGAGGTCACTTTGGGGAGATTTTGTAATTCAATGCAAGAGGAGCAAAACAGGCCTAAGGAAGACATGGTTTCTGCAACCCTACTTCAGCTGCAGTCAAAGAAAGCCCCTCTATTAATGCTAATGAAAAGAGAAATAAAGTACAAATCAGGAAGTTAGAGAATTTGCAGTTTATTTTTTGAGGGGCATGAAATAATTTCATAAACTGAGAAAATACACCTGACAGTAGAGATCTTCATCCTATGCTAGAAATCATGTGGCTGAATATTTCTGTATGCAAAATGAGATTCTTCAAAAGATTGTTTGAATGGTTTTCAGTAAGTGACTGCAGGAATTACACTAATGTGTGGAAACAGTATATTCATGATCCTAAACAAAATCCTATCTGATGCTCTGAATCTTTTGTCTTTGGGTGTATTTTCTTTCTTTCTCAGCCCAATTGTTGATGCACTAGTTGTGTTGCCCGGTACAGCCTTCTACAACAGATACATTTTTATTTGCATGCAAATTGGTAGGAGGCAGCTTGCCTGTAAATACTGTGCTAATCATTACAGATTCCGTGGTTCATCAGGACTCTGATGCCTAACTGGCTGCTGGATTGCCTATAACTCTCAATAGCCTGATTCAGAGCAATAGGAATTGTTGAATCTACATAATAAAGGGAGTGTGATGAAAGGTGAGTGCACACCTACTATATATGTGTGTTATTCTCATCAAGGTCAAAGCTTTTTTGTTTTTTTTCCTTCCAGATATACATATTCATAGAGTCTGTGCTCAACTAATGAGTCGGAAGATTAAATGGTTGTGGATGAAGAACAAACCCTACTGTTCTCTTAATTAGATTGAAAGTTACTTAGTTCATGTGATTAGAATTCTGAATTCAAACCAGCACCGGCACAGCACTCATCTACTTGCAAAATCTGAGCCTAAAAGTCACTGGCACAGATTAACAGTCTGTTTCATCCAGTCCCTCCAAATCTCAGATAGGCCACCCCTGAAGGATCACCAGAATCCCCCTCAAATTTACATAGGGTGGGATTGACCCAAGGCAGAGGGAGGGGCTGTGCTTCCAGGGTTAGCCAGCACACAAGATCTCAGGCCAGGATTAGATTTTTTTTTTTTTTTAATTCTATCAGAGACTTGATTACTACTAGTCCCTGGTAATGGGCATATTACCTAAGGTACTGTCAGGAAAGTTCTTAGTCTTGTGAGTGTCATGCGTTAAAATGTCTTTTCAGTGCATACAAAGGTATATAATTAGCAGCCATGACTCAAAAGAATCCTTGCCCTGAGCCTCGCGTGTCACCACTCCTCTTCCCCTAAGCTTGGAAGCAGTGGTACTGGTCTCAGGGCTCGAAAAGGCCGCGGCACCATCAGGCTTAGAAAACCATGGGAGACAAATGGCCAGGTCTAACAATAGGCATGAGTCAGTTGCTTTGCAGTTAGGTGATTTGATTTCCTGTTGCTCTACTGGTCTGGGTTGCTTGTTTTGGGGAACAAATTCTTATTAATGGTTTATCTGCATTACCCTCGCTTCCACCAAAAGGATCCCTCTGTGCATTATTTTCCTGACTTGTGCTGTGTATCACTTCCTCCTGCTCCCCAGCCGCGCAGCTGCTCCTGCTCCAGCTGCCTGCGTGAGGAGTTTTGGCAGAGCTCCTTAATGAATGCGGCTCCAAGATGCTTGGCTTAACTTCATGGCACCCATGAACATTTGTCCTTTCCCTGTAATCTTCTGAATTGCAGGAGTGTTCAGTATTTGGGCTTTAGATCCTTCCTGGGTTTATTTAGGTGTAGAAAAGAGGAGGGAGGGTGATGGAGGGTCTGTTTAAATATAAGAAGAAAAGATAACCGTTTGGTGCTACCTTGTCCTAGTTCTTCCTTTTACTTCTGTTGGGGTGTATGTGGATGCATTATTTTAACATTCCTGATTGAAGGGGGTGGGGAAGAGACCACAGGGTCAGACCTGTGTATTTAACAAAAAGAGAGCACCAAATAAGAAGTTTTCACAGATGCATTAAAATAGGATAAAATTCCAGCATCCTTAATGAAAAGCCATGTGTATCTTTCCACAACAGGTATGAAACAAAGAGAACTAAGAAATATGTTTGCACTCAAAAGAGCAGGAAAGTAACACTGTTCCTGTCACTGTTAGAAGGTTAAAATCCTGCCTGGCAGCCTATAAACTATTTAAACGATCCTACAGAAATTCCACTTACTGAATCATCTTTGGGATTTATAGCTAAATCCTTCACCCCAATTGAAGACCCAATGTACTCACAGCCCTGCCGGAAAATACACCTTAATGAGGGGAAATTGTAAAACTGGACAGAGAAAAAAAAAAAAAAAAGCCCTCTTCAGCAGAGGTCCTTGCTGCAGTCCTTACTTCACATGGCCATTGAGATGATGGCAGCTGTGCTGCTGTGATCATATGTGACCTAGATTTTCCTCACAGTAGTCCTGTGCTCTCCCTGATCTTGTGTAGGCCTGAATGAATTGAATAGAAACATTTCTGGATGCTTTCAGAAAGCAATGATATCTTTTTCTTTTTCATTCTCTCTTCTTCAAACCACTGCATCTGTTCCCTTGTGGTTTTCTCCCTTTGCTCTCACACAGTGGTTGTGAAAGAGGACAGAGCTGATGTAGCTTTAATTTGGGTAATGGTGGATGGGGAAATCAGGGCAGGTGCAATTCCTCCTTGGTGTACTGCGACACAGGAGAGTGTAAAGCTCGAGTCCATGGATTTTAGCACTGACTGCATTCAGAGGAAGAAAGGAAGGTTGTTGTGAAGATGGATGGGTGAGACTTACAGCATCAGGAAGCCCTGGTTTTCTGCACTGACCATGGTTTCAAGCCTGGTATCAAGAATACCTTTAGGTACCGATGACATTAAGCTCTCCTGCCTGGGGTCAGAATTCACCTTAGTGCAAGGTCCTAATTCTCGAGGAGGGGGGAGAAGACTTGGAGAGACTCAGCTTCTCAGCGCAAGGCCAAGCCGTTAATGCTGTTTGGCTGGATTAGGTGTGGGCAGGAATAAGCTCATTTACACTACAGTGCCCAGCACAAAGTCTGGACTGTCTCTGGCTGCTGGTATGGAGGCTGCCGGTTCTCAGACTCACTCTCCTGAACATGACTTTTGACTTCCCAGCTCTGACACCAAGACCATCTGTTTACTTGAGCAAAAATCACTCCATTTGGAAGGTCTTGGTTAAGGTACTTGGAAGAAACTAGGCAGGTCTGATTTGATTTCCTTTGGGAGGACAGCAAGGTCTTGCAGCAATCTGTAGGGCTAACTGCTAATATTTCCTTCCTTCCATGTAGATCCTGCTGAGCCTGAAAATTCAAGTTTTTAGAATTTAATGTAAATTTTTTTAAACTTCAACCAAGCAGCTAGCACTTACAGTTGGAGTCCAGTGAAGACTTCTAGATACTGTTCTGACAAGAACAAAAATAAACACTTATTCTCTGCCTCAGCTCATATGTAAAATGAAATTGTAATGATCCCATCATCTGTTTGGCAGAAAGCTGTGAGGATGACTTCTCTTGGTGCTGTCTTCAGTTACAGAGCTGTTCTGACAGTGGCGAGTGAGTGTTACAGGTGGTGGGTGGGGGTTCCTTCCGAAATTTTATATAACTCCAATATTATCTGTTCCTGTGATTGACTTGACACATGAATTTGAAACAGTTGGAGCTTCTCTCCCACTCTGGTGTAGCAAACTGGATGTGAAAATTACACTTCCCCCTGGGAGCTGATAGTTTGCTGCTCAGTGCATGGTGTTGTGTTCCTTTGTTCGTCGAACGTGGCACTTGGCAAGTAGTTTTTGCCACTTCAGGGTTGTCAGTTCTGTCTGCTAAAGGCTAAGATAAAGCTTTAGGAAAGCCAAACAAATCTTCTCTGTAAAGTACTGACTCGATGACAAAGGAACCTGGAGCTTAGAGGTGATTGGGATTTTTTTCCACCCCAAAGTGTGCACTCTTCTCTTGTCACGGTTTTTGTTTTAATGTGGTATTTCCTACCCTGCTGTAAGCACCGGGGTGTTTTTTGTCTTGTGACTGGATAGTACTTTGCCATGACATTCCTTTCATAACGCGTTGCTGATAGCACTAGATGTGCTGCTGGTTGCCTCCAAAGCTTATCAGAGAGTTTGTACCAAGAGCGCTTAGATAATCCCTTGAGGGGGGATGCATTAGCAATAGGCAACCTGTGTGAAGCACTGTTGTTATACATTTGTGACAAAGCAGTATTAAAATATATGGGACAAATCTCTGGTACTCCAAGCAGTTATGGTTTCAATAGGTCGTGGTGAAGCAACGTGCATAGAGTGTCCTGTGCTGTAGCGGCACCGTTTTGTTGGTAAAGTGGCCTCAGTGACTTCTGGACAGCATATTTCATGGACCAGGGTGCAAAGCTGGGCGGCAGCATCTGTCACTCTGAAGGCCACTCTGAGACTCATTCACACTGGTCATATCAGTGTAAGTAGCAGAAATAGGAGAAGTATTCATACCCACGGAACTTGCCTACCTCTTGGGTTTAGTGGAAGAAAATAGACTGAATTTGTCACAGGCTTGACAAAGGTGTCTGAATACCTAGAGATCCTCAGCAGCCATCACTAGATCCATCCTAGTGGAATTTGCAGCTTCCCCTGTTGAGATGAAGCCTTGTCACTTTTTGGTTGAGGTTTTTTTCTGTTGTATTATTCCTTACTCCCCAACAGCAGGAGGAATTTGATCTGAATTCAGAATTGCTGTGTTTTCAAATTACATGCAAATGGTCTGACCGAAGCCATAAATTGATATTTTGGCTCATTTTTACTGGCTCCTAGAACACAGAATACAGATCACAAGCTACCCAAAGATACTGGATGCTATTCTGTGTACTGTGCTTTTTCTCTGCAGCCTGGCAGTTGTCTGCTCAGCTCCTAACGGGAGAGCTGGGCTGACATACATACAGGGACAAGGCAAAAACCATAATTCATGGTCATACAGGAATGAAAGGAAACGTTTGCACTCTCCTGTGTATTGTGTCAGGACTGTCACAGCCTCCAGCTGCCAGAACAACCTCCAGGGCAGTGGGATAAATACTGAAATGTAGAAAGGCAGCAGTAGTAGGTAACGAATCTGCAAAGCTAGAGATACAATACATGCAGTCCAACTGCAGATCCAATTATAATCAATGTAGGTTGTTTTAGGGACTTTGCAGAAACCAGGATTTGACTTCACAAGATGAAATGAGAAATTTAACAAGGATGAAGAAAGGCGTTACCATGCTATTCATAACACTCCTTGTTAGAAGCTGCCAGCTTCTTCCTGCATAAAATGAAGGAAGCTACAGGTGATGGAAAAATAAATTGGTCCCTGTGGGCACAGTGATTTTGACTATACACGTGTCATAGAGATGAGGTTGGTGTGCCACGAATTGCAGGTGAAATGGCAACAGTGGGACATGGAAGCCTGGTATGTGTTGATGATGCTGGAGAGCTGCTCAGAAATGGTCAGGGAGTCATGCCACATTTTATTCAGACTGAGGCTAAAATAAACCCTCCCAAGAACATAGAGTTGCTTATTGGAAGAGTAAATGGCAGATTGTGTGAATACTTATGAATTTTCTGCCCCCTTCTCACAGTTGCACCTGGCAATGTGGGGCTTACTGAAGCTATGGGAGAACACTGTGGCACAATGAAGAATTGGATGCCTGTTTCCTACAGGTCAGACTAGCTCATCATTGCTGCCTCATTTCCTTGTATGCACTTTCAAAGCACTGAGTTGTATGTGGTACTGAAAAATTTAGTTTTTATGCCCCCCCCCCGCCCCCCATACCGCTTCGGCTTCGGCCTGAAGCACAGTTATGTGGGCAGGGAGAAAATGTTCTCTGAATGAATCCACCAAAAACATAGCACCTGTCCTGTAACAGCTGGGACTGGAGAATAACAAACTAGTAATCCAAAGTCTTTTATGTCCCTTCTTGTAGGGCACATACTGAAAGTGTCTGAACAGTGCCTTTGTCTCTCAACCACAAGGCAGGAGCAAAGATGACATTACAGTTTGCATCGTCAGGTGTGCTGAAGAAGAAATATTTGCTGGGTTTGCCTGGAAGCTCATAGCTAGGATAGTTTTTAAACAGGCAAGGTCCAAGTTTTTAGTAGCCTTGACTTGTCTAGAATAGGACTATTCTAGATGAGGATGCCTCTGACCACCCCACTGAGACTCTCTAGTCTCACGAAGGCTTTCTGGTCTGTTGTTATCTCTGGAGATTTAGCACCATGTCACATCACTGAGCTACTGCCATGCTGATGTGGCCATAGAGAGCAACTCTGACTGGGCAATGGGTACAGAACTTGTGTGGTTTTGACTGAAGTGAGGTGAGTGAATAGTGACAGACAGAGAGGGAGCAGGCTTGTCTTGAGGACCTGGGTTTGCTTGCCAAGGTGTGGAAGTCCAAGCAAAATCTAAAAGCTGCTTTCATCTCTGGCTCTGCTGCCCAGAAAGAACAGTGTGGCCTGATCTTGTTCACACTGCAGGATTCCCTATGAGCTCAAAGAGAAAGACAACCTTCCTCAGTCCTGTCCTACCAGGAGCATATATGATGAGCCCATTCCTGGAAAACACCAATGCTTTGCCTGTTCAATATATAAAAATAGAAGGTGTCTTACTGCCTAAGAGAACTTTGCACCTCTGTTCTCCACTCTTTCAGATGGTGGGGTTTTATCTTTCCTGTGGCCAGTTTTGTGTTGACAGCTTTACATCCAAGAGCTTTTTTCTGATCTAGGGAGAGCTTTGTGAAGCTTCTGTCAGTTCTGTTGCAAACGTGAAGGTTCTCTCTTATAGTTCAGGTGCACAAAGATCATGATTAAATGGTGGAGGATTGGCCTTAGGAGGGTAATTTGGTACCTTCTTTCAAGCTACAGTGCATGATGCTTTTCTTTAGTATAGGGACTCTAAGCTCACCTACTGTAGTCTGTGCTCCTTCTTGTGACAGTCTGTAGACTCAGACCAGTTTGAGTGAAGTATCCCTTTCCAAGGGACCTCAACGTAGTATATTCATGGTGCTAAAAATCACCTGGATGCTAAAGCAGTGCTTGAATTTTAACAATAAAAAATGGAAATTTTGATCCGGGTATTCAGGTTCATACTAAAATCAAACAGGCCTCATTTCAACTATGGAAAAGAACCTTCCTTTTCCCAAAGGCCACACAGAGTGGAGCAGTAAATTTTTGCATAGAGGAGAGACCATGCAGGGCATATCTACCAAGTTGCTTTTCACTGTCATATCTACC
The DNA here is from genome assembly GCA_013399775.1 of Semnornis frantzii. Lineage (NCBI taxonomy): Eukaryota > Metazoa > Chordata > Aves > Piciformes > Ramphastidae > Semnornis > Semnornis frantzii. The sequence continues at coordinate 26,936 of VWYK01053291.1, forward strand.
AAGTTGCTTTTCACTGTCATATCTACCAAGTTGCTTTTCACTGTCATATCTACCAAGCTGCTTTTCACTGTCATATCTACCAAGCTGCTTTTCACTGTCATTTTTCTCCCCAAGCTCCATGGCCCAAACTCTCCCTGACCTCCGTAGGCTGAGGCCAGAGACAGCAGGAAAATGTTGCCTCAGATGCGTTTTTCTCTCCAGTCTTTTCCTGTGTCTCCACAGTTTCTTTCTCTGGTTTATTGCATTTGGAGACAAAGATTTTTTTTTTTTTTTGATACTGTGCAGATAATACGATGGTGAAATACAACATTTGGTAAGTGGACAACCTGTAATCTTGTCTTCACAGTTCTTTTTTTTATGCTTGCATCTCGAATGTGAGATTTGGATTTGCACATTTTCTTTCCTCTATGGAACAGCCAGCCTGGTACAAAGCATTGGCTGTATTGTATGTAACAGGTCCTAGAAAGTTGCTTAGATCTTTATTTCTGAGCTTGGCACAAAATAATGTGGCATGAGGATTTTCAATGCTGCTCTCATTATGAAGGTAGAACTTTTCCCTGGAACTCTACTGTCATTTTTAGAAAAGAATTGGGAGCAATAGGAGTGAGTGACAGCTTTTCCCTCAAACCTTTTCTATTAACCAACAAAAAAGGATACAATTTGCTTCCTTTGCAAATAAACTGGATAAAATGGTACTAGTGATACCTGAAAATATCATGTAGAAGTGGTAGTAAAAGGCAGCCCTAGTATCTGTTGAGAAAGGATGTGATTCTTACACAGTCTCAGTCATGATGAGAAACTTACCTTCCAGACCCGACCACACAGCAGGCTGCTTTGAGGGGATAGTCTCTTCACATTGACTGTTCAAGGCTTTTAAAAGATATATATTAAAAGTAGGCAGAAGGATTCCATTACAAAACTCCTCATGCATTCAAATGAAAGCTCATCCAATCTTTGACAAATTTCCCTTAATATTATATAATAAGAAATACATAACTAGGCCTATTTTTACCCTAATTTGCTTTCATTTGATGACATTCAATAGTAAGATTTATGATTACCCACATGGAAAATATCCTGCCTGGGGGTGGTTGAAATAGATCCTGCAGACAAGTCATCAATCAGCTCATGTTTATCTCTTCAGAGATCAGTGATATCAATGGCAGGAACAATTTCAACCAATCCAAGACTATTTACTGATAATGAAAGGAAATGTTCATGCGGATTTATACTGCATGTCTCACACAGCATTTTTGCAGGAGGGCTGCTGATTTATTGAGCTTCTTTTAAAGATGGGCCCTGGAGAGCTCTCTCAGCCAGGGGCAGCAGCCCTTAGCCCAACACGTGCCCTGGCTATCGGTGTCTTTCTGTGACAGGGTCTGACTTCTCCTGGATAGAGTGGCATGCAGAAGGCTTTAAGATAATACTGGTTTCCCTGTCCTCATTGCTGACGAGTTCAGCTAAAAGGATTTAAGACTAATGCAGACAAAAAGATTTTTGACGTCAGATAAATAGCATGCAAAACAGTTGTCTCATGTCTCCGAGAAATGAATTCTAACTTTACTCATTTTAAAGCAGAATGTCTTATGTGTGTGTCCCTGATAGAGAGGTTTTTCAGAATTTTATGACAACATTCAGAATATTTATAGGTATTGACTGCAGGGTTCAGGACAAAGACCTGTTGTCCTTGAGGCAAAGTAACAACCCTGACTTTACCTAGCATTTGCCTCTCAGTGTAATCAGTCTGGAACTAAGACTGAAATTGTTGTTTAAGCCATGTACGGCAGTTTTCTTTCTTTGTAAAATTCAGTAGTTATACTTACTGAAACAAAGAGCACTTTGGATTGCAACATAAAGTGTATACTTTTTAAAAAGTTATAAAGAAATATTTTTTGTTTGATTTTGTTTTGAATGTTTTTGTCTAAGGAAATTTACTGGAACATTAATTTCTGTTTGAGAGGAAACTTGCTCTATGTGGACAATAAAGATGTTAAGATCAGGATGAATGTCTATGGGAGATAATAATAGTGAATAAAAAAATGCACCAGTCCAGCTCTCATATTTTCCACAAACTGCAAGAACTCAGTTCTGGGTTGTGTTTTAAATCTAAGCCTCATTGTTCCTGGCTGGGTTCTGAGTTTGTCAGAAAGACTTCTTCTTTGTTCCTTTGAGCGCTTCAGTCTGAAGCATTTGGACCAGTTTCATGCTTTAAGAAAGATTTTTAAGATGTACATGTATTTTCCCTCTCTTGGCTTTAGAATGTGAAGCAAAGCATCTTCTTACCATTTCCTGTTGAGCATTAGCTGAACACATTGGCACTGGCAGGAGCTCTTTGACCTGCAACGAGCCTGCGTGTGGGACAGCCAGCAGTTATCAATGGTACGTGGTAGATGCCATTAATACATCGCTCCCCTTCTGCCAGGGAACATGCCTTGTGAGGCAACACAGTGCTAGTGAAAGCTTCACCTCAGGCATCCTGATAGCCTGGCATGTGTGTTGTGGCAATGCTGGCTGTACAGGCTGACACGATTTGTTCTCCAGAGAGATTCAAGGTGGGTGAGAACATTTTTTTCCTGTTGACGCTGGTGCAGTGGGTAGCAATAATCATACACTTGCAGTGTCAGGACCATAACTTAGTTGTGCCTTTCTACAGGTGAATACCCTAGACTGACAGTACAGAATTTTTTTTCCCCTTCCTTCCTTTCTCAGTCAATATGGCGTTTTACAAAGCAAATGATACTTCAGCTGTGAAGCACGGAGGGTGACCAATCCTCTGATGTGTTCGCATTCAGCTTGGCTGCCCACAGGAGCCTGGGAAGCTGCTTCCTGCTCAGTCGGGATGTGTTAGTGGGTAAAGTTACTCTCCTTGCAAAAAAAAGTTATTTGGAAATGCTGTCATTCACCCTTTTGACATACACGTTAAACTTCTTCATTTTCAGAATGCCCGCATAAGATTTCCTGGCCCAGCCCAGCACCCACCTTTTGCCCAAGTGGCTATGTCACATCATGCATGAAAGTCTTTCATACCAAGAACCACAAGAGTCCTAGATTCCTGTGTCACACTGCATTTGTAAGCCTGACTCTGCTATTGACAGATCACTGATCTGTAAGACGGCTGTGACAATACAACCTGGCAAATATTAGCCTGGAAAATACTAAGGAGCTTGTTGCCATCAGCGGACCTGGGGTCCCCAAGAGGTCGTTGTCAGCAGCATGCAGGGTGAAACCACCCAGTACGATCGCGTTAGTGCTAGCACAGAGCATGAACTCCTGAGAGGGGACTTGGCACTGGCTTATGCTCAAGGGCAATTGTTGGAGCAGCTTGTGAACAGGCAGCATGCCAGCTAGATGGGCATAGCTGTGGACAGCTAATAGACCATGTGTGTGTGTGTGTGCAGGGAAGGCAAGATGCACAGCTGGGAAATGGGAAAGAGATTTCTATAAACTTCTGCTCTGAGGGCTAAGAGTACGTTCAGGCGATGCCAATCCACAGAGGAGTAAATAAATGATTTCTGGCAGCTAAGACAGGTTCTTGGTCTGGCTGAATCTGACAGAATGCTGTGGGGGAGAACTGGAGATGTCATGGTTAATGAGTATGGAAATTGTATCAGTAGCTGGGCCATCTAGGTTTTAAATGTTGTCAATCTATAACATGCAATACTTCAGTCTAACATTTTTTGGCTGCCTACTTTAAGGCATAAAAGCAGCCAGCCTCTCAGTAATGAGTCGGTATCTATAGACAGCAAGCTGTTTATAGCAAAGCAGAAATCTTGGCTCCTCATCTCAATAAGTGAAGTTTAAATTAATCAAAAAAGATGGTAGGCAGAATAGGAAAAGGAGTTGTTTTCTTCTGTTTTCACATCTTTGACGCACCTGACAAACTGAATTCCCTATGATCATTCTGTCTCCCTCACAGGCCCACAGGAGCATTGTTCCAATTCCTCTCTTCTCAGATCTGTGCACCCCAGCTCAGTGACCCTTTGGCACAACCCATCTTTGCATCTTGGAATGAGTTTAGAGTGCTGGAATAAGACAAAACCTATTTACTATAAACACATTGCCCCCCAATTTTTCAATCTAGCAAGGAATAATTACCGAAACTCCAAGACAAAGGTGTTGTATATCTTTTAACTGGTGCATGGAAAGGCTTCTCTTCATCTAATGATTCTGTGGCTACTGCAGACATCCAAGTGGGCCTTGCTGTCTCCAGAAGAGACAGAAAGTGACTCTGGGAAGGCAGAGTGTGGAATCTGACACTACTGTGTAATTGAGGAAAAAGAGGCCGTATGCATTATTTATGAGCAGAAGGCTGGGCTTAATGTTAACAAGTGAGAAGAAAGTGGCTTCAAAACACTCACTTTCTGCTCTTCTCTGTAAGAAAGGTTTCTGTTTTAAATTGCTTGCATTTTAGATCAGGAGGGAGACAGAGCTGTTATTTATACTGTGCCTTATTCTGTGTGTGTGGTGTTGTACAAGATTGAGGGAGAGGCAGGCATTGCCCTGAGCAGTGCACTCTGTTCACTCAGGCTGTGGCAAAGATGTGTCATGCATGCTGCCCTGTAAGTAGCTAATCCCAATCGGCTCCGGGCAAAAGATTTCACTTCAAGACAGAAGCCAGCAGAATTGCTACCAATTTGGCATTTCCACTGAGCAGGGACAGTTTTAAAGAGCTGAGGAATTTTCTCTGAATCACTCTATCCACCAGATGTATTGGCCATGCTCTCTACACGTCCAGCTTTGGGGTTAGATGAGCTTTTGTACTCTTATGGATCTCTCACCAGCAAGCTCTGTCCTGTCTGGTATTGAGGTATGCACAGGAGCTGACTTGAGCAGCCCAGCTCCGGCTGTTGCAGTGTGTCACTGCAACAAATGTGCTGGGGTTTTGGTTTTCAGCTGTTCTCTGATGAGAAACCAGGCCTGGCTGGCTAATGTCAAATTTTGCTTTTAATGCTGGTGCTGTGTGATTATTGCCAGCAAAAGATGTTATGTTCCGAAGAGCAGGGGCTGCTGAGCTTGCCCCTCTTCCTTGGAAAACAGCGTGGGCTAAGGCAGGGCAAGTCCCTCCCTGTGGAGTGATCCCCTTGTTACTGAGCAAGTTGCAGTGGCTGTCTGCATGGCAATCACACCTTAGAGGCCCCAGGCAGAGACCGAACACTTACTGGAGCACTTTCCAGATAAGAACCTCCATTAAAGACTCCACCACAAAGGAGTAAAGGGCTCTTCCTCCCACTCCCACACAGCTGATGTAAATGACCCTTGCTGCTCCTGGCTGTTAACTGTAGCCCTGCTTGGGCTGGAGTCCATAGTCAGCATGTTTGTGTGGTGAATCTGGCACCCAGCACTAATCCATGACCTTGTATTTCCAAAAGATGTATCCTGATACCTTTTGCAGGTCCCAAAAGGTGAAAACTCCCTTCACTCTCTTCTCTTTGTAAAGGCCACTGGCTTCTCTTGTCCCTATTTCTGCATTACAGTCAGTTTGTCCTTTCTGTGGCACAAAATCTTCGTGCATTTTTGTTGTTGTTACTTCCTGACTGCTTCCCAGTGTAATCCCAAGCAAACAGTACTTGTTTTTTTGGAGGAAAATTAGCCCAGTGGGGTAAGATGAGAATAACAAGGCCTCTGTAAAAGTCAGGAAGCAAAAAGTGAGCACCATTGCACTGGAACTGATGGGGGGGAAAGAGCTCTGTTCCTTTATTTCTAACACGGGCTCATTGATTCTTCTCTTGGTTCAATCAGCAGTTACTGTTTCTCCTTAAATCAGGTTCATAACTACTTAGTGGAGTGGGTCCTTACAGAAATACTCCTGAGAATTCATAACAGGGTGAGGGGAAGCTGAAAAACACTAGTACCTTACCAGTGGCCCAGAATGAATGCATTAGAGCAGGGAATTGCTGTTTCTAATAGACTTCACTTGAAAGTCACCTTCGCAGATGGTTTGTGGCTGCACAGCTTGTGTGCATGTTGAGAGGGGCCAGGAGATAGACACCTGAGTGGTGGAAACAGGGGTACTGTGATGTTTTCCTTCTCCCTAAGCTTGTTACAGCGAAGAAGGTAATGGGAAGAAAGAATGAGGATGATTTCTGTAAAGGTGGGATTGGAATAGGAGAGCCTGGAGGTGAGGCATAGCGGTGGGGGAGGGAGGCAGCCCTGTGAGGACTAGTGAGTCATGCATCCTCCAGCAAGAAGCACTGACTCACTGGGAAGATGATCACTCTGCTGTTCCCTTTCTGCTAAGACTGAGGAATAGTCAATTGATGCTCAACTGTACTCCGCAAGCTCCCTGGTTAGAGACCGAGATGGATAGACCACCATGGAAAGATGAAGTGGGAGGTGAACCCTGGCAATTGTAACCTGAGTGATTCATGTGTCAGCACAGGATTTCTGCAGCAGCGGGAGCAGAGAATCCCCTGGTGCATGGGCTGGGTGTGGAGCAGCAGTTCAGCTCCTACAGCCAGGCTATGCACCAGAGGCTCCAATCCCTGTTTGTGTTCCCTCTGCTGCAGGATCTAGGCTCAGGCGCGCTCAGCACTGCTGCTCCCAGCTACGCACACCAACTTCATAGCATGTCACCTGGGGGAGATGACACCCACCCCCACTGTGGATTGCAGCTAAGTACAATCAATTGTGATGTAGTTCTTATGTTTGCTATCTCCTGTCCAACTCATAACGCTTAACAGATGAGGACAGCCATCATTTAACGTGCAATATCTGCAGATTTCTAAAGGAAAATAGATCTCTTTATTACTTGTGTACACGGGAGAGTACTTCAGCATGGCTGAGGAAAGGAACCGGAGGGCCACGTGGTTTCTTCCTCTGAGAAAAAAAGGAGGAAAGAAAAACATCTAAAAAGAATTTAAAATTACCCTAGAAGCTGATTTGCACACAGATTGTTGCAGCTTGAAAGAGAGTTTTTTTTTATGAGCGAAGTGTAAGGAGCCCTGACACACAATGTGGTGGTGTAATTATTTTGCAAGCAGCGAATAGCTCGGAGTGTGTTTGTGCAGCGAGTGATGAGGGCAGGGGCTGTAACTGCAGAGTACAGCCAGTCCCCAGCTTTGGGATCAGAAAATGTGATAGCAGTTGCAAGTCAGTGCTGCAGTTTTCTTTTGCTTTGCAAGTTTTATGTTGGTAATGTGATGTAATTAATGAACCAGAGCAGTGCTGCAGAGGGAGAATAATTTTAACGTTCGTTTTAAAGATGCTACTAAATCAATGGGGCAGTTTAAAAAGGAATGATAGCCTGGAGATTAGGGAACTTAATATGAGAAATTAGGCAGGAGTTTGAGAGTGATCGAAACTTAAGGCAGGTGCTTTGTGATGTGCTGTGTGGGCATTTGTATGTTTGGCATACACTGGCACAGGCAAAATTTGCTGACTTTTGGGCCTAGCTAACTCAAACACTGTAGTCTTGATCAGAAATGAAGATCCCCAGGACCTGGAAAAGGCACTGAGAGGTTGCAAAGCACAAGCTACACTCCTACTTTCTACTATGCAGGAGCAGTATTTTTCCACTCATGTCATAGGTCTGCTGGCTACCAGCTACATAAGCGATGTCTACATGGTCTTTTGAAGGCAGATATGAGCTTACTCTGGCCGCTGTCCAAGAGAACCAGGAGCCATGTAGCTGCAGCTAATGTGCTACATGCACAAATTACTGTGGCCTGCTGAGAGGCAGGATATTAGCTTGGGCTTAGGGCACTGGCCAGCTCAGACCATGAGTAAAGTTTTCATCTGCATGCAGTAAAGCATGTAGGCAAGGACAGCCAAGTTGTGTAGGATTTGAAAGCCATTTTTATTATCAGTTAAGGCAGGTTAGTTGACTTCATGAAGATCAGGCAAACACAATTTACTGTGCATCCTGCCCCAAGCACAAAGAGCAACACCACGTGGTTGGCCTGAGAGCTAGCCAGCTTCTCAGTGGCCAAAGAAAACTGCTTTGTGGGCTTGATCCAAATTCTGTGGGCCTCCAGTTGGCTCTTCCTGTTGTAGGCATACCCAGAGCTTCTCTTCTGTTTTGGATGGCAGTGACTCATTATGGGCAGGGAGGATTTGAATTCAGTCTTCACTGGCCCAGTGAGTTTCTGCAGGATCTGTATAATGTGACTGCTGATTGCCCACACTGAATTCTGAACTGTGAAGGTCTACATGCACATGCAACATGTATATGCATCCCCACTGCTAACTAAGAAGAGAGGCTGTCTCCACTTTGGATGGACATCTTTGCTATTTTTTTTCTTCCTAAAGTTTCTTTATTTTAATTTTGAATAATGCTTTGCTCAAGAAATGTCACCACATTTGATGTTAATGAAGGAAGCTCTGCATGCACACATGTATGTGCATGTGTACTCGTGCCATGTATAATACAAGGAAGCAGATATATTTATATGTAAGCACATTTTCAGTCTTATCTTAGAATGATACATGAAGATATTAAGCATCAGAGCAAAATCTAGGAACACAAATGAACTGTGTACTAGGCAGTAACATGGTGCAGTGAATCAGGGACTTTTTTACTTCTCACTCAGAACACGTAGCCTGCCTTTCCTGCTCTTATGTTCCCCCATCTGCAACATTTCTGGAACATTAAAGCATTTTAAAAGCAGGAATTTGAGTAGTTGTCTCAGTTACTGAGGACTGAACTGCAGATTGAACAGGGAGAAGCTTTAATTAAACCCATCAGGTGAAAGCCTGTCCCTACTAGGGCCAGCAGCACAACTCTCACTGACCCTCCATAGAATCAGGATTGTGCTCATATCTTGTAACACTTTCCTTTTCTGAATTTGAGGTATTAGTCCTATAATGGAATACATAAACTAAAAATGGAAATCAGTCTGACCTAAAATAATTTGACATCCCTATCATGGTGCTTATTGTCTGAGAATACATCTAAATGACACGTTGATTAATCCTGAACTGAGGAAAATGTGATTCACTGGAAAGAACTGGGATTGCACCAATAATTCAGTACCAGGAGCTACACAGTATGCAGTGTTTCCAGTAAAACTTTATTTGCAAGCTGTCAGATTCATCTGCCATTTTCCCAGCTACTTTGGTTCACTTCTGAGTGGCCTGGCTGAAATACTCCAATCCAGCTCAAGTGGGCTATCAGCTACTTTACTGAAGCAACTTTTTCTTCTGCCTTTTATTGAAAACAAAACAGTCACATCAAGTCAGGTTGCTGTGAGCAGCTTTTAAGAGAGATGTCGGTTGCACTTAGCACACAGCTGGGGCCGAAGTGAAGCCCTGTAAGTGCCTGAGCTATTCAGCTGGAAATTACATCTTGTGTGGGAACCTAAATGTCAAGTTCCCCAGTCCCCTTCACAGCCCTGACGCCGACAACTCCTCTTTCCCCACGACTCTTCCTTACTTTCCTACAGATGTAACTGTGCTTTCCTTCAGATACAATAAATCATCACTGGGAATGCCACAATTTAAAGCAAGGCAAGCTGTCACCCAGGACTTCACATGACACTTAGCCACATTAACGAGTAAACAGAGCCCACAGGAAAGATGCCTTTTGAAATGCACTGTTTGTGTCAGCAATGCTAAAACTAATGAAACAAAACAATAAGGGGAAAAAAGGGAATCATCAGCTACACCTAAAGCTATAGGCTATAAAGTTAGATGGGTCAAGAAAAGCTCAAATAGGAGCAGATCTTTGGGATGGTAGATACATTATGTTTTCCATAAGCTATAAGACAGCGTATACTCCTGGCCTTGCAATGAGGGAAAGCACTGAAAGAAAGACTAGATGTAACCATGTGAAGAGAAGGGAGCACGAGTTAATGTGTTGTCTTGTTTTGGAACCTTCTAATGGCAAACAAGTAAGACTCAAGCCAAAATCTTCAGGACACAGAAGGAAGTTGGAACTGTTACACTGCTGCATGGCTCACAAGCGAGCTGGCATGAAGAAAGGGATCAGTTATATATTGTTTAGAAGGAGCCACACAGAGCATGCAGCATAACATGCATCCCCAAGGCATTTGGAAGCAATGACTATCAACAGTCAATGGAGCTGGTCCAAATTTACAGCAATGCAACAACCGTAATTTCACTTTTCATGATGGAGGAACAAAACTGTGCATCAGAAACAAAGAAACAACTGGTAGTAGCCTAAAGAAATGGCTTTGTTCTAGTTGATAGTTCCTTCAGTTCTTGTAGTACTTGCTCTACAACCAGTTAGTTTTCCACTGAAGCCACTCCTTAAATAATAATCCTCTGAAGGAACCTTTCAGATCACTAACATGATGAGAGGAAAACAGTATTAGCTACAGTTCTTGCATTTGCGGTTACTTCATGTTGATACAAACAAAAGTGCTTGGTCTTGAATTAACAATGGCTGTGGTTTAGGTTTTCTTCCTTCAGTGATCCTCAAATTATTCTTGCGTGTATAATTTGGTACTAGAGGCAGAACAAACATCAGCTGTAATAGCTGATTTTTTAAGGTTGATATTAAGGGGTAGTACATAGCATCTATGTTCTTCTGAAGAAAGCATGTATGTTCTGGTTGAGGGGGAAGATGAAAACAGTGTCTGCGAGAGAGCCATGGCTGATGGCTTAGTTCTGCATGATAAAATAACTTCGATTAACTTCAAGCTCCAGTACCTCGGATGTTTATTGTCACAGAGGAGCAGCTTGGCTGATGGGCAACTCTGGTTTAGTTGACATGTGTTAGCTAAAATTGCTCAATTTACATGGAGTACTTCAATCTGCTGGTTTAGAAGTTTGTCTCACACAGACTAGCGTTTAGGCTTGTGAATAAGTGGAGGACTTGTAAGGGTCATTAAAGAAATTGCTAAAGCTTCTGCAGGTGCTATAGGCCAGATTGCTGACTGAGAGGCACAGCATGCACGTGTCACTGCAGATACTTCCCAGATAATGGTGCTGATTGAGATTTTAATCTGGACAAAGTGCTAGAGGCAACTTTCTTTCCAACATGCAATTATCCTGATAATAATATGCTTATTTTTCTCCTGTGTTCAAAATGTGTGGCTTGCTGCAACTGTGCAGTGTGCGTACAGCGCTGTTTGCAGAGAGAGAGAGGAGAAAAAAGTCCACTGGGCAAAATTCCTGCCACGGCAAAGGGCACTTAGAGCACAAATTCCATTTTGTAGAGGACAATGTGTTTTTACCTTGGATGAATGAGCCAAGTAGCCAGCATGAGAAAGGGCTGCATTGCTTCTCACAGGCTGCAGGATGACTCTTTACTGGTTCTCAACAGCCACATAGGAATAAATTTGAAATTCTGTCTGCTTCTAGGACTGTTGTAGTATGTAGTATGTTGCGGGGGCAAGACTATCATTTTATTGTGCTTATACATCTTGTAACCTCCCTAGTGGGATGCTGAGCCATGACAGTCTTCTAAAATCTCACACAACACAAAGAATTCAGACTAGTTTCCCACGGACATTCGCCATAAAAGAACTTCTAAACTTTAGAAGAGATAACTCAGCCAGGAAATGGGAACTAGGGGGGCAAATTCCTTCATTGAAGTCAGCCTCCCATTGGTAGATGGTTTAAAAAATTTTCTGTATATGACTAATCCCAACTATGCTTCCCTAATCTCGGCAACAGTTTCTAGAGATGAAGGATGAAGCCTTTTGAGAACAGCAGGCTTTATTTGCTTTTTCTTCATTGGGGATTTTTCTGCTAGATTGAATTACTAATAACACTTTGTTTATTAAACTTTATGAAACCTAGATTTACTTTTCAGTATCTTTAGCATCTTTTGATCCTTAATACTTTTCATCGAGCTCAAGGAATGAAAACAAACTCAGCTGTTTCATGTTTGTCCACGATCGATTTTTACCAGGATCATGTTAGCACGGTCACATCCTCGTTAGTCAGTGATGGCAGAGTGCACATTTCTGAGACAATGCAGGAGACTTGTTCTTACCTTGAGCAGTTTACAGCTGGAAACGATCCAGCCTGCCAAACCTGCAGAGAAGGTACTGCTGCCTTCACAGCTACCTCTGTCCCTCTCTCAGCAGAGATAGCTATGCATTTGGCTCACTTTCTTTGTGTCCAATTGTATTTGTTGCTTGGAGTGAATGCACGTGCCCTAGGCAACACGCATAAGATTTTTGGCTTTTTATGGCTAGTTTAAAGTCTCTCCATTTATGTGAGATTTAGCTGGACTGGATTTAGTTGAGCTAATGCTGGGCAGCCACTTTTATTCTGGACTAAGCGTGATTTATGTCAATTTACCTTAAATCCATTCCTAATTGACTTGCATTGAACTGAACTAACACCTGATTTATACCCTCAATTATCCCATTTTAACCAGCAGCTCAGGCATGCTGTCCAGTCCCAGCAACTTAACGAGTTGCTGCACATCAGTTGAGGCACGGTAACCGCAGCCTGCTTTTCTTCAGCCTGAAGCAAACGTGAGGCTCAGTGTGTCAGCTTAACCTCGGGGCCAAGAAAAAGAAAAGTCTAAACTGGTTTCTTCCATCCGAGATGGCCACAGGCAAAGAGCAAACACACATGGTCAATTACCACGGCTCAGATGATGCATGGTAAGTTGTCAAACATGTCAGTACGTGAATGAGATCACTCATTCATGTATTCAGACCCTGAAAGTATCATTTTAAACTGGTATTACATAAACAAATGTAGCTAGAGAGATGGACACATGGACAAAGTAGCGTGGGGACAAGTTCTTATGTGTCAGCCTTTTCCATATGCATACATGCATGAAATGCAGGTATGCCTCTCCTCTGGTACCCAGGGGCAATGTATAGCTAAGGCATGGTAAATTCAGAGCTTTGCTTCTGTTGCAGTAATGCTTTTAGCTTAGTTTAGAGCAGTTCAGCCTGCCCTTAGTGTGGTAAAATAACTTTAAACCACTTCTACACCAGTTATACCTAGTGTATATTTTACTCTTCGCTTAGGTGATGAAGTTCGGCAGGTCACATCTTTGAATTAATAAGAGGATTTTCATTGACTTTATGGAGCAGTATTTATGGAGAATTGTGAAGACTCTTCATTTTAGAGCCTAATTTAAAGAAGAACTTGTGTCTTTTTAAAAAACACTTATTAAAAAAGTACCAAAACAAAATGATCAACATAAGAAACCAAACAATCCCACACTTCCATTTTTGCTCCCAGTTAACATGAGTTTTCTTACTCCACACTGTGGGACAGTTAAGAAGAAATTTCCATGTTTCCAATAAGGAACATAACAGGATTTGCTAAACTGAAATTAAAGACACAAAAGTTCCAAACCTAGGATGAGCCTGGAGCCTTTCAAACTCTGACTGAGGCCAGTGAAACACAGGATCAAACACTAAAACTTTGAATGCTTTTCCTTTTTTATTCAATAACTTGAACTCAGTCTCAGTTAATCTCTCCCTACTTCCATATGATGAAAGACATTGGATTAGGTTATGTGAGATCACACAGACTGATTCAAGGCATGGGTGCAGCACCAGGCCTTATTATCTTGGCTAAGATGGGCACATTTTGAACACTGCTTCTCACTCTGCTATCAGCCACCGCCACCTCTGCAGTAATGTGACAGCAAGAGAAAAAGGATGGGAAGGCGATAAAGTTTGCCCACGCAAGTAGAAAAGAACTTTCTGTCCAAAGCCAGCTGGCTTGGCATGGAAGTGAAATGGCTTTTTAGTGCAAGGTGACCTGTTTACATGCGTATCAGAGCTCTGTCTCAAAACACTTGTCCTACGGGCAACAGCAGGGTCTATGAAGTAGTTTATTGTTAAATAACCATAGGAAACAGGTGAGCTGTCTCAGTGCCAGTTCATCTTCTAAACTGTTTGACAGATAAGAAACCATCCTCAGAGATTGCAACAAATGTGCTGCCGCATTTCATGGTTAGAGCTGAGCATATTTTTAGTAAAGGGTTGAGAAAGTATGTAATAATCCTAAATCACAGCCAAGAAAACCATAAACCCCTTAACAAATGCCTGTTCAGATACAGAACTCAGAAATGTGCACCACTTGATCCATGTTAACACTGGTAAAATTTTTAAGGCCTACTTCCACACTCAAGCAAGCTTCCAAGCGAGGAACAATGGCATTTTTGCCTTTGCCTGAAAGGGTCAGAGGGAGAAGGGAAGCTGATGTCTGTTATTTATCTTGTGGGACACAGCCCAAGCATCCTATGAGTAGCCCCACAGAAATCAATGGAAAATACACTCATGACACATATGCTCTGAGGAGTTTGGATACCATTACAAAAGACCCAGAAATGCCCAAGTAAACTTCCCAAGTTGAAGAACCGAACTATTTAACAGTTCATTATCATCAAATTAACATCAAATAAATATATTTAGAAATATACAAATATAT
>VWYK01053292.1:0-15161 GCA_013399775.1 Semnornis frantzii
CTCAGGCTACTCTTCTTCAGGCTCTCCCTGGAGGGAGGTGGCACACAGCTCACTGAAATGGGCTTCACTGGCAGCAGCAGGGAAGCAGCTGTGATTTTTGGATCACCAGTTTTACTCCAGTGGACCAAAGCAGCTCAAACAGAGCAGGGAACTGGACTACCTTGAACACTAGTGTCACCTGCAAGCATTACTGCCTCACTGCTCATTTCTCTGTTCTCCCAGCCCCTCTGGAAATACATTGTACAGTAAGTGATCTTGAAGGGAACCTTGAGGCTCCTCTCTCTGGGGGGGGGAAACAGTTTAATTCTGCTCCTTGACTTCCAAGTGCTTTCCATCCTTTGACTTCCAGGTCCATATTTTAGCATCTTAAGTAACCATTGGTCAAGGGTTCTGCTGAGCTGCAACAGGGATGCCCATATGCTGTGTGTAGTGGTGGCTGAGACAAGATGCTCACTCTGTGCATAGCAAAGTTGAGTTTGTAGCTAGCTTAGCCCAGAGCAAATGCAGGCTGCTGTTTGTTTGGTCCTGTGAGGGGGCTTTTGGCAGTTCAGAGTGGTGCACTCTCATCACAAGCTTTGTGACATGATGCTTTGGGGTGTTCTGTAGGTCTGCAAACAGTATGCTTATGGGCATACACCAGTGGTAAATGCTTTTCCTCCTCTCTAAATTATTCTGTCTTAGAATAATATGATTTGGGAAAAGCTCCAGGGTTTTGCTGGATGGCCAAGAGAATCAGCTGCTGTGTGCTTGGGGGTGGTGGTGTTACTTCATCTGCTGCCAGCTAGGTACTAACCTGAGCATGGGCAGCAGGGCTCTTGCTGTGAAGAAAACCTGTCTTCAGATGTCAAATCACTGTCTTAGACCAAAAATGAAGCAGCAGGTTTTGATCCTGATGCTGCAACAAGGCAGTGATTGCTACAAAGCAAAAAAAAAAAAAACCCAACCAAAAAGCCAAAAAACAACCAAGCCAAAAAACAACCAAACCAAAAAAACCTCCAAACCTTCAATGCTTAAAAATCTAGAGTCTAATTTTTGGAAATGTTATTTTTAAAATAAAGGCATGGAAAGTTTCAATACAGAACAAATGTGGCAATTCTGCAGGCTTTTGGAGTTTTAATGTTTCCTTTTTTTTTAAGCCCTGCCAATTAAAATTCCCTAAATGGATCCATTTTGCAACCAGCTCAAGGTGACCAAAAGATAAATCAAATGGGGAAAAAAAAAAAAAAATCTAGAGTCATGAAGGTTGGAAAAGGCCTCCAAAGATCATCAAGTCCAACCTTCTACCCAACACCTCCATGCCCACTAGACCACGTCCCCAGGTACCATATCTACTCTTGTTTTGAACACTTCCAGGGATGGTGACTCCACCACCTCCCTAGGCAGCCTGTTCCAGTGCCTCACCCGATTTCATTTGGACTTTTCTTGAGTTTGAACACATGCCACTGTGATATGTTCTCAGCATGTTAGCTCTAGAGAGAAAAAAAAAAAAAAGGTTTTAAAAATGTTTCTCATTTTTAAGGCTAGTGCTAAAATTCTCTACTTGTTGTGAACATTTCTGGCATGATAGTTGCAGTGTTACCTCCCACAGCCACCTCTCCCACTGACACAGAAGCTGGGGTAGCAGAAGGTGGCTGTGTTTGTAGCACACCAGATCAGCTCAAACTGCACATTCGAGGAGGCTTTGCTCTAACAAGCCACAGAATTTGCATGTCACCCCTTCCAGGAGTGGGCTGTCCTCCCTGGAGGGCTGGATAAGATGGTGTTCAGAGGAGAGCTTTGCTGGTGGAGGCCTTTTGCAGTCCTTAGTGCTTCTGTGTCTTAGCAGTGATACGACCTGGAGCTCTAAATGAGGTTAAGCAGCTGACAGGAGCTTTACTCATTGCCTTCCCTTAGTGTGCAGTGTGGTTGTGATGTGATTCCAGGTACTTTGCTGTCTCCTTGGAGGAGCACTTGGGTTTTCTTATGTACAAATCCATGGAAATACCTACCTTGCACTGACAGCCAGGGCTTGTTTTTAAGTTGCACTGTGGATATAGCCACTCCATGCAGTTTCTGCAGGGTTGAGGTCTTACACTACCCCTGTGATGCTGAAGGGCACAAATGCAGGACCAGTCCCATCATCACTTACTGTGATTTTGACAATCTTAAACCTACTGTACTAATAGCATGGGGCTATTCAGCATTTGAGTTGTTGTTTGCCAACAGGTCTAGGGATGCAATTGTCCTCCTCTACTCAGCACTGGTGAGGGTGCACCTCGGGTACCAGGTTGAGTTTTGGGCCCTTCACTACAAGAAGGACACTGAGGTGCTGTGGCATATCCAGAGAGGAGCAACTAAGCTGGTGAAAGGTCTTGGACACAACTCTGATGAGGAATGTCTGAGGGAGCTGGAGTTGTTTAGCCTGGGGAAGAGGAGGCTGAGGGGAGACCTCCTTGCTCTCTACAACTGCCTTGAAGGAGGTTGGAGCAAGATGGGGATCTATCTCTTCTCACATGCAACAAGTGACAGGACAAGAGGAAAAGGACTCCAGTTGTGCCCAGGGAGGTTCAGACTGGACATTAGGAAAAATTTCCTTATGGGAAGGTTTATCAGGAGTTGGAACAGGCTGCCCAGGGAAGTGGTGGAGTCACTGGAGGTATTTAAAAGACCTGTGGATGTGGTGATGAGGGACATGGTATAGTGGCAGAGGTTTAGCAGTAGTGCTGGGATGGTGAGCTCTAGGCANGGTGGGTGTGAATCTCTTCTCCCAAGTAACAAGCACTTGTACGAGAGGAAAAGGACTCCAGTTGTGCCCAGGGAGGTTCAGACTGGACATTAGGAAAAATTTCCTTATGGGAAGGTTTATCAGGAGTTGGAACAGGCTGCCCAGGGAAGTGGTGGAGTCACTGGAGGTATTTAAAAGACCTGTGGATGTGGTGATGAGGGACATGGTATAGTGGCAGAGGTTTAGCAGTAGTGCTGGGATGGTGAGCTCTAGGCAAGCAGCTGGACTTGATGATCTCCAAGGTCTCTTCCAGCTTCGACACTTCTATGTGTCTATGATTGATATATAACATGGGATCACTGTTCTTGTCTCTAATGCTGTGCCACAGAGGCCACAGCAGTGAGCAGAACCATCCATCCAGTAACCCAGCCTCCAGCTCTTGAAGCTTTGATGAGCAGCATCCCTCCTGCATAACCCTGTGCCCCATCTGGGCTGAGCTGCAGGTGGTGATGCTCAGCAGGGAATGTTCAGCTCCGTCCCTGGAGAGGAGGCTGGATTTGGAGCCCCAGTGCTCAGACCTAGGCTAGGAATGTGCAGTCCTTCCTGTTTAGAAAGGAGTGTAGGTGGGAGAGGTGAGCACTGCAGAGGGGACAGTGCTGTGGTACAGTTAAAAGAATCAAAGCAAACTGATGAAGCAGCTAATGAAAGGGAAAGAGGTTGTCAGTGGGGATGCAGGTGCATATGACATGAGCCAAGAGAGCAGTGCCTTTTCCTGTCCAGGTGGGCAAAGAGAGAGAGATGCTTGCTAGCTGGGACTTGTGGGGATGGCTCAGACTGAAAAAACCAAGCTGTGCTGGGGATGCTTCAAAGAATGGCTGTGAACCCCCAAAAATGTTGCTTTGGAGCAGCCCTTTGCCTGTGCTGAATGCTACGCTTTGGAGTTTGAGGGTCCTGGATGTGATTCCTTTCTTCTCCAAAGGGAGCTTGGGTGCCTTAACAGAGAACAAGCTGTCTTGAAAAGCCCATACTGTGACTGGAAAAGAAATCTATTCCTTGCCATTAAGGTATGCAAATCAGAGTGTGCCATATGCAGCATTTTCCCGTGGGATACAGCCAGCAGATGCCTTGGCAGCCCCCACAGCCCACACTGGGCAAAACAAATGCTCACAAACCCAGTAACAACCATTCTTTGAAATTCTGGCCAGCCTTGGCTCTGCCTGTGTAGCCAGTAAGGCTCTGGGACGTGTCTGAAATCTGCAAGGCAGGGGCTTGAATTTGTGTCTCTCCATCATCTGGTGTTGCTGTAGTGAGTGGGCATTCTTGGAAGAGGAGCAGTAGAGGAGGACAGTGTTTAAATATATAGGAGGTAGACTAGAGGTTGGATGTATGTGACTAGGCATTCCATTTTAGAGGGCTGTGACTGAAGGATGGGGTGGGGGAAGTGATTTGATGGCTTTTGTGTTCTTCAGTCACCTAAGGAATGCCAGGAGGTCATAGATAGAGGATTTCATCTTGATGTGAAGACTCTACTCTTAATGTAGTTGCTTTGCAAATCAACATCTGTCGTGGTAGGCCTAGGCAGGCCAAATGGGCTTATACCTTTCCTGGCTTGCCCAGGCATATTTTTCTGCTCTCCTTCCTGCTGTTTTGGGGGAGAGCAACGGCGGGAAAAGGGACAAAGGGCCTGGCACCACTGAGTCTGGGGTCTGTTGCCTGCCCAGACCCTGTGGTAAACAGGGTGCACGGGGCTGCCTTGTGCAGGGCTGTGTTCTTTCCAGAACAGGGTGGGGCAGGCCTATGGTTTCACCTAATATGGGCAAATCTTGGCTAACTGCCATTGGATTGGCTGTCCTGTGTCCAAAGGCCCATTGGTCTCGGGCTGCNTCAGAGATCGTCTGCCTCCTTTCCCCAGAAGCCCAGGGGAGACTCTAAAGCCACTGACGGCTACCGACAGCAACCCTGCCTTGGGTACTGTCAGATAATAATTTTGTGGGTAAATGCCAAAGCCTCTTGGAATTATTAATTGCCTTCTGCCCTAAGCAGAAAGTAGCTCCTTGTGTCCTATGCTTACCTAGTGAGCAAGCGGTATACTGACCGCAAAGCCTTCTCTGCCAGTTTATATCGAGTTTAATTAATGTATATATTTAATAACTATTTCCAGATTCTGTTATAACCTGTACATAGTTTCCATAACGTTGCTAAGAGCCTGTTAATGTTATTATTAAATGGTGATTGGGGTGATGCGAGTTCTGAATGTTTAATATTAATAAACTGTTAATATTTTTATATATCGTCTCGCATTAATTAATTTACCCCATCCCTTACAACATCAAATACTATGCAGAAAAGAATATTCTATTTAGAAAAGCATCAAAAGCTACCTTCAAAGAATAATGCTTCAAGACCATGTAGGTGCTCTGGCACTTTTGAAGTTGCCTTCATACTCATTAGACTTTAATGATCTGATGAGTAACTTTTTGTCTGTCAAAAGTTACAGGGACTTCTAACTCAGTAAGCACCTTGCACATCAGTCCTGTTTGGTTCTCATAGTCCTCCCTATTCCACTGCATTTTGCTTGTGTGCTTTTAAGCCTTTTATTACCCGAAATGAGGACTTTTGCTGGGCAAACTCTACTAATTTGCAAGCTCTGCAGACTGTCATTTACAACTGGGGTGGATGAATTAATTGGAGCTGGGGCAATAAACATCCAAGGGATGGTAGCAGATCCCATCTTGTGAAGCCTTCACCTGGCTTAGCTGCACAGTAGTAGTGTAACCAATCACCTCTGTTTAACCAAGTGCTCCTGATGTTTGCTGTGCCACAGCCCTAAATGTTGTTGCTGCAAAGCATGTGAGCTTCCCCTGAGCCCAGCAGTCTTAGTCCTTAGCTGTTTGAAGGGGAGGTAGC
Organism: Semnornis frantzii; assembly: GCA_013399775.1. NCBI lineage: Eukaryota > Metazoa > Chordata > Aves > Piciformes > Ramphastidae > Semnornis > Semnornis frantzii. The sequence goes on from VWYK01053292.1 coordinate 5,612, forward strand.
AGCTGTTTCTTTGTAAAGCAGGAATCTGGCTTCACAAGGACATCTTTGATATAAGGTCACAACTGGAAATGAGGGGCAGGACCAACTGGTCCCCTCCCCTGCTTTCCTGCAGCACCAAACTGAGTGTGGAGATGTTACTAAGCATTTGTTTGTTTTCCTTTTAGTGCTCCCCTGCTCTGCATATAAACTGTTTTGGCTGTATAGGAGGTACCTATAGGATTGTGCTGGCATCAGCTCCCAGGATGTCACCCTATACCTGTGCTTATACAAGAACCAGTTGTGCTGGAGGGTACTTGCTCCCAAAGAGACAAAAATTGCCTCCTTGTGGCTCTCTGAGAGCTGTGAAGTGTCTCAAGTTGCACCAAGGGAAGCTCAGATTGGATATTAAGAAGAATTTCTTTACTGAGGGGGATATCAGGCATTGGAACAGCTTGCCAAGGGCAGTGGTGGAGTACCTGTCCCTGGAGGTATTTAAGTGTCTGTAGATACAGTACTGAGGAACATGGTTTAGTCAGGACTTGTGTTACTCTACTGATTGGGTTTGATGATCTTAAAGGCCTTTCCCAACGTAGACAACTCTGTGATTCTGTCTGCAGCTTGGGACTCACTCAGGGTTAGCAGAACTCCTGCCTCCCTTCTTTCCTGCATCTGCCCTGGGGAAATGGTCTTTTTCTAAAGCTCTGACATTAAGCTTTTCTGTTGTGTGGAGCTTGCATATAATTCAGAGAGGATGCAGGTTATTGCTTTCCAGGGAATAGTACATACTTTGTTTCTTTCTTTCTATTAGTACTTTTAAAAGTCAGATGTCTCCATTACTCTGACAGCAAGGGAAGTGAGGGAGTTGCATAGTCTTTGGTGATAGCCACCTTTTCCCTCCCCTCTTCCATACAGGGAGTAGGGACACCAAAAATGTTTCTCTGCTGAAGTTATTCTGGGTGCTTGACTCAGCCTGTACAGGGGAAAGCTACCCCTGCTGCTTCCTGACTGGAGGTGGCACTTTGGCATGTAGCAAGGGATGTGGCCTGAAAGAAGGTCATAGACAGGTGGGTGCTGGTTTCTTACAAGTCACAACTAATGGGACAAGAGGAAATGGCATTGAGTTACACCAGGAGAGGTTTAGATTAGGTGTTAGGAAAACCTTCTTTACCCAAAGGGTTCTCAAAGATAGGCTGCCCAAGGTAATGGTAGAATCCTTGTCCCTGCATGTATTGAAAAACCATCTAGATGTGGTGCTCAAGGACATGGTACCTGGAGGACAAGTACCTGGAGTCCTGTGTGCAGTCTGGAGCCCCCAGCACAGGAAGGACATGGAAGTGTTGGAGCAGGTTCAGAGGAGGCTATGAAGATGCTCAGAGGGCTGCAGCAGCTCTGCTATGAGGACAGGCTGAGAGAGTTGGGGCTCTGCAGCCTGGAGAAGAGAAGGTTTCAAGGAGACCTTAGAGTAGCCTTCCAATATCTGAAGGGGGCTACAGGAGGGCTGGGGAAGGGCTATTGACAAGGGCTTGTAATGACAGGACAAGGGGAATGGGTTTGAACTAGCAGAGGGGAGATTGAAACTGGATGTTAGGAGGAAGTTCTTTACAGTGAGGGTGGTGAGACACTGGCACAGGTTGCCCAGGTAGGTTGTGGCTGCTCCCTCCCTGGAGGTGTTCAAGGCCAGGCTGGATGAGGCCTTGAGTGACCTGTGCTAGTGGGAGGTGTCCCTGCCTATGGCAGGGGGTTGGAACTGGATGGTCTCTGAGGTCCCTTTCAACCTTACCATTCTATGATTCTATGACATGGTGTAGTAGTGGCCCTGGTAGAATTAGATGCTAGTTGGGCTTGTTGATCTTCAAGGTCTTTTCCAACCATGGTGGTTCTGGAAGCAACCAAGGGAAAAGATTTACAAGTTTTCTGCTTGAGGTACTAGGTAATCCTCATTCCTTTCCTACCTCTTCCCTGCAGTTCAATGGGATATGTTGTGAGTTCTCTGATTTAAAAATCAACCTGGTGTAAACCTGTTGCCCTGGGGTTCTGCCAGCAATGTTTTAGCTCTCTCAGTGACCATCATAGTGGTGGGGAAAGAATGCAGTGCTGGGGTCTGAGATGCAACTGAGAGTCAGCACATCTGAGGATATAGAGTCGTAGAATCATAGAAAGGTAGGGTTGGAAGGGATTGTAAAAACCCCAAACTCCTTCTTATATTAAGTCTAAATGTCCCCTCTTTTAGTTTAATACTGTAACCCCTTGTCCTGTCACAACAAGCCCTGCTAAAAGGAGTCCCTTTAGGTACTAAAGGCCACAATAAGGTCTCCCTGCAGTATCTTGCATGCAGGTCAAAAGAGGAGGAAGTCACAGAACCTTAGAATGGTTTAGGTTGCAAGGAATCTCAAAGATCATCCAGCTCCAACACCCTGCCATAGGCAGGGACACCTCCCACTAGCACAGGTCACTCAAGGACTCATCCAACCTGGCCTTGAACACCTCCAGGGAGGGAGCAGCCACAACCTCCCTGGGCAACCTGTGCCAGTGCCTCACCACCCTCCCCTTCCCTCCTGAGACGTGGTGCACACAGGTATTGGTAGGTGGGAGCAAGTGCAGCACTCTGTGGGGAAGAATGAGTACCTCTGGAAATGAATTAAGTGCTGGAGATAAACCACCTCCTGCCTCAGAAGAGCCTATAGCTTGTCTTGAAGAGGATTGACAGGTGCTCAGGCTTTTGCAAAACCAGGAGAGATTTAAACCTGTGAGGCAAGGACGAGTTCCCATCTTTGCTGGAGGTCTGGCTTTTTGTGCTCCCTGACTATATTCACATGATTTAATTAGAGACAGCTTAGTGGGCTGTGTGCCTGCTGGATCCACAGCTGAGACAAATCCATTTGTCGAGCGTGATTCTGGAACACGCCCAACCACCCTGCTCTCAGACACAGATGTGCAGGACCTCCAACAGGCTGGGGAGGTCATGGGAAGGACATACTCATCTCCACTTGTTCAGGCTCTTCTGGCTGCTTTGCAGGCATGGCAGAATCACAGAAACATTCCAGTTGGAAAAGACCCTCAGAATCTTTTCCACTGAGCCCAACTGTTCTTCACAGCAAGAGTGATTGGCATTGGAATGGGCTGCCCAGGGAGGTGGTGGAGTCCCCATCCCTGGAGCTGCTTAAAAGGAGACTGGATTAGTGCCATGCTTTAGTTAATTAGAAGGTGTTGGGTGATAGGTTGGACTCAAAGGTCTTTTCCAACCTGGTTAATTCTGTGATTCTGCGATATCACTACTCTATAAGGTTCACCCTCAACCACATCCCCAAGTACCACATCCAAATGACTTTTAAAACACATCCAGGCTTGGTGTCTCAACCACCTCCCTGGGCAGCACATTCCAATGCCTGACCACTCTTTCCATGAAAAAATGTTTCCTGATGTCCAGTCTAAACCTACCCAGGCACAGAGTGAGGTCTTGCCTGTGCCAGTAATGCAGCTAAAGCCCTTTTTTGCAGCCCTGTACCAGCCCCATCTCCTCCTGTGCTACAGTGAGCGCCAGAGCACTCCAAACCCCTTCTCAGCACGTTCCTCAGTGACTTTGCAAATGCACTGCTTGGAAAACTTGCTGGTTGTGAGATCAGATTGGAAGTGATTGTCAGCTTAACACCTGCTTTGTGAAAATGTGTTTGTTATAAAGTCTTATTTATCAATGAAACCAAGCTGGAATGAAATGTTTGAACTGCTGGAGCAAATAGGCTAGTAAAAAGGTGTGGAATGAACTGATGGTGATGTGGCATTTGTATCTTGTGGTTTCCATGGATACATATGTAACTGATTTGCAAACATTATACACCACCTGAAGTATATTTCTGCCACTTCAGGAACAATAATTCCACTTAAGTGCACTCTGCACCAACTCACTCCTTAAGCATTTGGTGAATGATGAAAACTAAGCAGGTTTTCAAAGGTCATTGCAGCTTTCTCAGCTCTAACTTTTAGTTTCACAAACTAGAGGTGGAAGGAAAAAGGAGGCAGAGAAAGGCCCTGGCCCAAGGTCTCCTTGTGTGTAATTTTGTGCAGCAAGTGTAGTTCAGCTTGGGCCTAGAGACTAGGTTGTGTGTGTGCCCTGTCAGCAGCAAGGCTGGTTGCACCCATACTGGGTAAGGGAATGAGAGATTGATTAGGGATATACAGCCTTGAGAGTGTACTGAGAGGAAAGAGAAAAAGGAGGGTTCAGGAGAGGCCAAATGAGATGAGCAGACAGATCCATCCACATCAGGAGTGTCTGAAGGTGATGGATACATGAGGTGGGAAGATGATTCCCTTCAGCACATGAAGGTACCTCAGTAATAAATTGCAAAGAAAGGGACATTCAACCTAAAGCAGTGCTCTGGTGGGAAGATGTCCTTTTCCAGAGACACAAATTCCAAGAGGCTGAAGGCATGAGAGGGTCTGGCTCCATCAGTGAGTTCAAACCAAGGCAGAGCCTTGCACCTGCTGCTGGGTCTCTGGAGCACTGCAGCCCTGCAGAGCACACCGAGTACTGGTCCTTGGCTCAGATCAGCTGCTGACTGTGGAGGATGAGCTCCTGCACCAATCTGGCTCATCTCAATGTAGGAATAATTCAAACAGTCACAATTATTCTTCTCCCTCCCCAGTACTCCACATCAAATACGCATTTCCCCCTCAATGCTCTAATTAAAAACTAAAGGAGAGGGAGCGAGGAGGAGGAGGAAACTAATAATGCCAATTACACATTTGGCTTACAAAAAATAAAAGCAAAGCACACTCTGATGCATTTGTGGACAGTAAGTAGGAAATTATGCACGCTTAATAAACCTCTTTGCTGTTAATCTCTGTTAACCTACAGGCTCTGTTACTTATATCAAAGTCTCCTCACTTTCTGTTGTGTTACAGCAAAAAAATGAGCTTGCATTACGAGTTTTTTGCAGGGGCCATTGAACCTGCTGCCTCCAGAGCACTGCTGCAAACCAAGTGGCCTGGTTGCTGTTATGATATTTTACCACAGTGATGCTCCTTCCCCTCAGCCACTGTAGTGCTGGAAGGTTAGGAGGGCCCAGGACTCCCACCAGTCTCATGGAAGGGCTGACTCCAGGTGTACTGGTTTGAGCTAATTGGAATATTTTAATAGAAAAATTATGCTATAGGCTGTGAAGGAAAACAATGGTGATGTCTGCTTCACTCATAGGCTTGCTGAGATGTTTAGGAATAAGGAACCCAAAACAAAGAAGATAAGAGAGTGTCTCGAGGGGGCAGGCTGTGTCATGAGGCACTTGGGTCTTGGGCTAGCAGCTTCATGGGGCAAGCAGCTTCTTGGGCTCTCTAGCAGCTCTGGCTTCTCCTCTCTGCTGAATAACTTCACTAACCACTTTTCTTCTAATCCTCCCCAGCCGATCCTCCTTGCGCGTAAGGCAAACCTTGGGGTAAGGTGTGGGAGTGGGGAGAAGGTGGAAGGGTGGTTGGGAGCCCCTCCTGGGGTCTCTGATTTCTGGGAGGGGAGTTGTGTGTCTGTATTACCTTAAACTTGTATATTTCTGTAACTATTCCTGTATATACTGTATATATTTGCTTGTATATTGTGCTGAGCTGTAAATAGAGCTTCATCTCTTAACTTCCAGCTCCGGCTGAGGTCTAGTCTGGGTCATTTTAAAGTGTGTGGGGGCAGGGAACTCCCAAACCGTCACACCAAGGTCCCTGGGTCTTGATGCAGGAAGGCTGCTGCCATCACCTGCTTGTTAAGATGATAGCAGCTGCTGGAGAGGTTTCTGGGTGGATTTCTCACCACCTGAAGGGCTTAGGATGAGTCTGTGCTGGAGACTTTTGAAAGGACACTGGAGCCAAACATCCTCCTGCCACCTGACTGGAGAGCTGGGGGTAGCACAAACGGATGTGATTAGCACACTGTGTTAAAACCCCTTATTTTTCTTGTGTGGTGCAGAGTCCTTCACAGCTTTCTCATCCCATGGAGTAGTGCCCAGAAATTGATGTATGCTGTTGTAATCAGAAAGGAGTGGGGGGCTGCAAGGTGCAGAGTGGATGTGGCTGAGAATCTCTCATGATTAATGATTTTCTTTCCTGCAGCATCATCTTCCATCCTCCCCTCCTACCAGAGCTTCAAAGCTCTGAAGCTGTTGGCTTTTGGGGTTGGGCTTTGGGTTTTGTTTGTTTGTTTGTTTGTTTGTTTTTTGGTTGTTTTTTTTCCCCATTTTTGGTCTGTGACATTGAATTCTGTCACTGTGTTTCTGAAGCAGCTGTGGTGGCAGAGGCCAGGTGACTCATCCCATCTGCAGCCAATGGCTCAGGAGGATGCAGATGCTGTCAGTGTTACTGGGAGCTGCAGATGATCCACAAACCTCTGTTGCTGCATATGCCTGTGGCTAATTTGAAATGAGTAAAGTTGTATTTGCAAGTAGGGGATGAGCAGGAGCAGCACCAGTGATAGCAGAGGATGTGTAAGAAGAGAATTTTGGGGAATATTTAGTGTCAGAACCAGCATGTAGCACTGAAGCAAAATAATAGAGTCATAAAGTGTTGGGCATTGGAAGGGACTTCTGGAGATCAGCTAGTCCAGCCTGCCTGCCAAAGCAGGGTCACCTAGCACAGGACTGTGTCCAGGTGGGTTTTGAAAGTGTCCAAAGAAAGAGACTCCACAACCTCTCTGGGCAGCCTGCTCCAGGGCTCTGTCACCCTCAAAGTAAAGAAGTTTTTCCTTATGTTGAGGTGGAACTTCCTGTGTGTTAGTACCCATTGGCCCCTTGCCCTGTCACAGGGCACCCCTGAAAAGGGACTGGCTCCAGCTACTTTGCACCCACATATATACAACATTCTTAAGATCTCCTCAGTTTCTGCTTCTGCAGACTAGACAGCCACAGGTCTCTCAGCATTTCCTCATCAGACAGATGTGCCAGTCCCTCAATCATCCCTGTGCCCTCTGCTGGACTCTAGCATTCCCTTGTCTTTCTTGAAGTGGGGAGCCCAGAACTGGACACAATACTCGATGTATTATCTCACCAGGGCAAGAGCAGATGGGGAGGAGAACCTCTCTCAACCTGCTGGAGACACTTTTCTTCATTCACCCCAGGATACCATTGGCCTTCTAGGCCCCAGGGACACACTGCTGTCTCCTGGAAAACTTGCTGCCTATCAGGACTCCAAGGCCCTTTGAATCCAAAACACCTTCCTGGAAAGCCCTGTGACCTTGCTTTGTCTGGATGATGACTCTTCTCTGTCACCTGCAGATCTTTCCTTCTGGCACAGCTGGACCTGAGTTTTCAGAGAAAGCCAGCATCTCTGCCTGAGGTGTCTCCAACCTGTGAGGTCTGCAGGAGGGCCACATCTGGATTGGATACCAAATCCATTGAGGGAAACTTTCCCACTGAGTTAGTGCATTGAGGGTTGTGGTTTGTTTTTTTTTTTAACCTCTAGTCAGGAGTTTTATCTTGTTAGTTCTGTGAATCAAACCATGCATCTGAAATCCTTTAATTTTCTTTCTGAGAGAAAGGCATTTTAAATGCAGAGCTGGATCAAAATACAAGCATGAAGTTAGCTGGCTGGATTGTAAGTCCTTAGTAAGATATTCAGGGTGAAGTCAGTACAGCTTCCCAGTTAAGTAACCTATACCCTCCTCTCCTGCAGTGCTGTCACAGCCATGTGACTATTCTCTGATTCTGGCCAGTGAATTTTGAGACAGTGCTTGCATAAATTTGCCTCCTTCTCACTGTGTGTACTTGACAAAGCTTTTTAATTATCCCCCCAAATCATATTCTCAAATCTGTGTCTCTCCCTTCTGTGACTGCCATGGAAATTTTACCTGGAAAATCAAAGCTTTCAGAGGTCGTTGCACTTTCAGCTCTTCCTTTTGATGAGGTCCTAACACGTCAAAAATCTATGCTCAGAAACCTGCCTCTCTACTCAAACATTTAAAACACCAAGAGGTCTTCATGGTACAGGAGTGCAACCAGGAGCATCACACCACAGAGCTCACTGGAGCTTGGGATGAGGACCCAAATCATGTCAGAGCTCAGGACGCTTGGCTGGAGCCTTGCCTGTCAGCAGGCACCACTGCTGGGACTGAGCAGAGCAGAAGTATGTCAGGGCTTGGTTGAAAGTGGACAGCAAAGGTCCTGTAGGAGCATATTTTCTACAGGAAAAACCCTGAGCTGAGAGCATTCCGTGCTGGGTTGCCAGCAGTCAGTTACTTACCCTCTAAAGGCTTTCTGTAGCTGGAGGCATTAAATTATTTAGCACTTTCCATCTAACCTCCTGGGAAGTTTTCTTCCGTGCATTGAAAAGTTCTCCAGGCCATCACTGGTAACTGAAATGAGGAGAGAAACCCAACCTGAGTACTAACACTTCTCATGACAGAGATGGACAAAAACAAAGTGAAGGGAGGAGCAGCTCTCCTGGCAGAATATGACATTTAAATGTGTTTCCCTCTTTTGGTTTCAAATGCAAGAAGCAAGCAGATGCATGAAAGCACTCATTTGAGGTTCAAAGAGCTGTTCATGTACAGGATCAATAGATCCAGCACTGTATTTAGTGTTGTACAAAATGCTGGACCAGGCAATTACTTTGATTCATCACTGTGGTAAGTGAAGCATCCAAGTGTGACAGAAAATTATCATATTTTCTTGTTTCTTGTGTAACTGAAGTATTTCATCTTTAGAGGCAGATGAATATTCTGTGCTTGACAGGTATTGCCAATGGCTTGGCAATTCAGTGTGCCTTCTGCAGGGGGTTGTGGCATTTTGTATTCACTCACTCCATAATCCACAGGGTACCATTGCTAGAGGGACTGTACCAGTGTCCTCTGAGTCACCTGGCTGGAGCAGGGTGGAGCAAATGTGCTTACTGGCATTACAGGGAAAAACTTCTGCTGGCTCCAAAAAGGCCAGTTCTGGAGTGAAATCCATCTAATTGTCTAAAAGATGCAGGTTTAATTTTACTCAGGGTAACAAATTAGCTAACCAACATAATCAAAAGATGCATGGCCAGCAGGTCAAGAGAGGTGATTCTGCCCTTTCACTCTGCTGTGGTGAGACCCCACCTGGAGTGAAGTGCCCCCAATACAAGAAGGACATGGTGAAGGGTCTGAAGAACAGGTCTTGTGAGGGGCAGTTGAGGGACATGGGTTTGTTTAGTCTGGACAACAGGAGGCTGAGAGGATACCTCCTCACTCTCTACAGCTACCCAAAAGGAGGTTGTAGAGTTGGGAGGATATTGGTCTCTTCTCCCTGACAGCAAATGATAGGACAAGAGGATATGGCCTCACGTTGTGTGAGGGGAGGTTTCTATTGGATATTAGGAACTGGCTATGGAGGAGTCACCATCCCTGGAGGTGTTCATAAAGCATTCAGACGTGGCACTTTGGGACATGGTTTAATAGGCATGGTGGTGTTGGGTTGATGGTTGGACTCGATCTTAGAAATCTTTTCTAACCTTGTGTAACTGGGATGGGGTAATTAATTAATGCAAGATGATATATAAAAATATTAACAGTTTATTAATATTAAATATTCAGAACTCGCATCACCCCCATCACCATTTAATAATAATATTAACAGGCTCT
>VWYK01053307.1:0-15328 GCA_013399775.1 Semnornis frantzii
TTCCCCCTCTAAAAAAACAAAGCTACTTGAAAGAAGAAAGTTAAGAGTAAGTTAATTGCTTAACAAACCATAAAACAACATAGAAAAGAACTAAAAAGAGAATAGGGACGTTCAAACTAGTGAAAACTCAGGAATTTAATTGGAGTTCTTAGGGGCATGAGAATTATATATCAGTTTAAAAGCATGAGTAACGTTTTGAACTTAAAAAAAAAAAAAAAAAGAATCTGTATCAATCCTTTCCTCCCCTGAAATGATAATTTCCCCTTAAAAAACGGTAAGTTTCCCATAACATATTTTCAGAACTACAGAACTGAGCACTCACAACTCAAAAACTTTCATTTTAGAACAAGAGGTTCAGGGAAAAAACAAAAGTAATACAAATAAAAAAGAAAAAAAAAAAAGCCAAGTGAAGCCCCCCATCCCAGAACTAAACCTGCTGCTTGTCATAACCTTGTGAGCCTGTAGGATAATAAAAACTCCCTGGTTTTTGTTTATCAGATGCTATAAGTTGTGAACGTTTTAAAGCAGCGTCTTTTACACTAGACGGCTTATTTCTGTAGGCTAATTTTTCATAGTCACTTTTGCATTGAAACCTCCAAGCTTCATAAAGATGATATTTCTAGAACAGTTCTATTTTTCTTTTTTTTATCACCTTAGTAGTCTTTTCCCAGCTGTATCCACAGGGGAATGGAAATACCCAATTGCAAACGTGACAGCGCTGACTTCTGCAAAGTAGCTTAATTACTCATTACGAGATTCCATCAACAGAAGCTCCGGTCTGTGGTTTTGTAATAAGTGCTGTTATCTTTCTTTGGATTTTCATTCCTTCACAAAGGGGGATATGGCAGTGCTTTCCACATCCACGTTTTATACAGAGAGGAATGAGAGAATTTTAATGCATGAATTTGATGTCATTAACAATGCTGACAGCTGTTTAATCCCAGAGGAAACAACAGCTGAGTCCCAACTGCACCAAAAATAAATAAATAAATGAATACAAACCACCAAACCAAACCAACAAAAAACCCCAACCAAGGAAAAAAAACAAAACCCAAAAACAACCCAAAACAAACCCAAAACAAACCCCCCAACCTAAAATAAATCAACTCTTCAGTGCATCTCACTGCAGGTACACAATGAATCAAATGCTTCCTGCTCTACCTACAGTTTTTGTCAGTTATTTAGTTACAGCACCAGTAGCCTCCACTGATGAAGAAAGCTGTTCCATCCTAGCTGTTAAAGTTCAGAGATTTATCAAATGGTTTTGTTACGAATTTCCCATTATTTAATTTTAAATCCTTTCACTGCCTCGCTCACCCCAAGATTCACAATGTGAAATAAACCAGCACAAAAAAATAATAATAATAATATGAGGTATAAATGTGAGCCTGAATTCCTGAAAACTAATGTAGAATAATGTTGATCCATGCTGTAAAAATACACTTAGAATGGATCCTGCAGCAGAAAACAGAAAATACAGCATGGGATACACTGCAACTCTGTTTCTGTTTAATATAAAGTGGAATGTTTAGGTATGAGCCAATGACAGCAAATTCGCTTTTGTTCTGTTCCCACACATACACACTACAAGGGCTTTTTAAGGGTATAGAATGAAAAGAGTATTTATATTACATATATTTTGAAGACATATACACACTTCTACTTTAATCCATCTATTTTTTTCCACTGGTAATGTCCCCATTTCCCATGTCCATATAATTTCAAGTTTTGCTCCTGACTTTAATATTAAAGACAGAAGCAATAGCTGATTAAGATGTATCTTTACAATCTGTGGTACTCATGTAACAGATAAAGCTTTATAAGCCCTGTCTTGGGAAGGCTCCTGTTCATTTAGAACACTAGACTTTAAACAGATGTCCAAAGTCTTCATGTTATAAACAGGAACATTATATGAATTTAAATCTTGCTCTTTGTCTGGCCATCCTCCCTTTATTAGCAGCTGTCTCCCTTCATCGAGGAGCGCGGCTCACCCAGGCTTCCCTTTCCCGGGGACACAGCTACCTCCCCTCCCACCTCCGATCCCTGATCCCAGGGAGGGCTCTGGGGGACTGAGATGTCCGAGTGTGACAGCATGAGTAGGACGAGCTTTGGGATCTGGGAGAAGCAGCGTGTCAGCAGGTTGATGAACTTGAATCTTAGCATCATGAAGAATACAAAGGTCTCCCTATTAGACTAAACGAGACGACTTTGGGCACAGAGAATGTGCTGCTCAAATATTTTAGAACATGACATGTGCAGTCATCTTTTCTTGCAGTTAATACAGCAGAGGGTGAGGGGAAAACAGATTTTTACCTTTTGATGTTCAGAAACAGTTCATTCTCAATAGGGGAATATTCATGTGACAAATGTGCCAGACTTTTTCTCTCTCTCTCTCTCTTTTTTTTTTTCCCTTTTTTTAAAAAACANTTTCCCTTTTTTTTTTTTTTTTTTGGTGGTAATATTGCTCTTTGCAAATGGCACACATCCAATCCAATTGAATGTAATAAAATGAAACAATCTGTGCCATCTTCAAGGGGTTTAATCTATACCATGTTAATGAATCCTTAAACAGACGTGCATGATGTTTTCCTGAAATACATGTAGTTATACTGTGCTCAGTGTACTTGTCAGCTTGAAAATAATTTCTGCTTGAGAGACCACTTGCTATCATCATCCTATTTAGAAGAAGCTCATATTTATTTGGAAAAGAGAAGTAATAGTTAAAGAAAGGAGCGACTTCTGCTACCCAAGGAAGGACAGTAAAATGGTTCGGATCCTCTCTGCACACTCCCCACCTCTTTTTGTTCCCTTTTCATTTTTTCCCCTGCAGCTGCTCCATTTCTGGTATATCTGTACCGATACAGTAAGAGGCAAATGCAGCTTATTATGAACTCCTAGTGTTCCCCATTTCCTTCCTGATAAATTAAAACATTAGAGTTGAAAAGATGAAGCGGGTTATGTTACAGGTTTCACACATTATGCGCTATGGGGTTCATTACACTGTATCATATAATTTTAAGTTATTAAATATGCCAGAAAAGCATATTTGTACTTGATGAAAAGCCCAAATACTAAGTGTATAGTATCTTTTTTCATCTATTTAGACTCTGAAAAATGGAACAAAGAAACATAATGCTTCTAATCCCTAGCATTTATCTGCTGTAAAGACAGAGTAAATTAGATCAGCTTTTCCTAAAAGACACCTAAAATCAAACATATTTTTTCTGGCATATGCTATTAGCAAAAGTACTACTTTTCACCCACAAGAGAATAAAACAATCAGTCAACAAGCTCATGAATAACTGTATGAACACCAGGATACAATGCATAGAAGGGCACCAAATGAATGTTCAGCCATGTAAACCCAAAGTCGACAAACCAAGCAGCTATCTTCTGTCTACACTTGAAGTGTCCAACCCACTGCTTGATGCCAGTAGGACAATATTCAATTTAAATCTGAAATTATGTGATTATCTGGCTTTATAAATACGAGTGTAAAAGCCAAAGAAGATCCAAGAGATACAATTTTCACTCTTAAAGCAATAATGTATATCAAAAAGAGAGACAGGATAAAAGAGAGGAAAATTTACAGGAAACATGCCAGGACAAGGGGCAATGGGTTCAAACTGGCAGAGGGGAGATTTCAACTGGATGTTGGGAGGAAGTTCTTTCCAGTGAGGGTGGTGAGACACTGGAACAGGACATTTGGAAGGCAAATCTGATAAAGGGGGAATAAACCTCTGTTCTGATCTTGCTAGGAGCAACTCAGTTGTCAGCACTGTTTGCAACATTTAGAGTGTATTCAGCTCGGTAAAGCATCTCATCCAACTGACATCTACTGCCCCTTCATAAAAATCCAGTTCTATACAAATCTGTTAAACGTTTTTATCTTAATCATTGCTTTTAGCTGCATCTTAGAAGCAAGAGCCATGTTCTCAAATTCTCATGTGATGCTTTTATTTGTTTGACCTTTTTTATCGCTCTTTTGTACACTGTTAGTGTACTCCTGCACTGAGACTCTCCATTGCTGGAGTAAGAATTTAATGGTTTGCACAGCTGTATCTCTCCTAGGTGCAAACCAAAGCTGTTGCCTGGTACTTTACTGGCATGTCTGAATGCTGAACCCCCATCCTGCATCTTGTGCAGCCTGCTCTGGGTGAACCTGCTCTGACAGGGAGGTGGGACTAGATGAACTGGCAGAGGGGAGATTTAGACTGGATGTTAGGAGGAAGTTGTTTGCAGTGAGGGTGGTGAGGCACTGGCACAGGTTGCCCAGGGAGGTTGTGGCTGCTCCCTCCCTGGAGCTGTTCAAGGCCAGGTTGGACGAGGCCTTGAGTGAGCTGTACTAGTGGGAGGTGTCCCTGCCTATGGCAGGGGGATGGAACTGGATGATCCTTGAGGTCCCTTCCAACCTTACCCATTCTATGATTTATGTGAAGTTTAGAAAGTGAATTTTACCAAGGGACAACACATTATTCTTTCCTCTTTTTCATAAGTAAGCACATTTAAAGCCCATACATGGCCAAAATACTATGTGCAGACTACATGTCTGTGGGTTTTCTTAGTTTTAGTGTTTACTAGAATGTCATAAAGTACAGAAAATTGACTGAATTGACATTGGCTTGACCACAGTGAGGTAAAAATGACCTTAGCACTGCTGAAGGACCTGTAGACATTATTAGCCACAAACCCCAGGTATTTAATCCCATTCTTGATGTATGATACCAATTTTATACCTGTTTGCCATCATGATTAACCTAATCTCATTGTGTTTATAGGCAATCTTCAGGGCTGTTTTTCAGGAAAGCTCCTCCTGCTTGACAGCAGAGGTGTCAGCAATTAAGAGACAGTTAAATGATTCTGCTTTCTGAGCAGTAGAATTTGCTCCTTAATTTATATCCTTATGTTTGTGTGTAACTTTAAAGGTAGAGAGAACTCATTCAATGTCCTGAGAAGATTTCAGCTGGGAAGACACTACAATAGCAGTGTGACTGAGTCTGTCTATGCTCTTATTCTCTGCTTAACAATTTCACATGACAGAATGTTCATGCTCAGCCTGCAGACGTTGACTACAATATATTTTTTGGAGGGGGGAAATCAAAACAAAGCAAAAACCCCACAGTTGTGATTTTTTTTTCCCCCTTTAATTTCTTTAAGATGATGACTGCTCACCTCAATAATGGATTGCTGTCACAACATTACTTTACATCAACTTATCTTAAGAAACCACATGGAAATGTCAGTTGTGTTACTGCTAAGTGGCATTGCTGATACAGAACATCTGAGTATCTGCACCTCAGAGAATTTGCTAATTTGTTTCCTGGTGTAATTCCAAGTGTTGGTTTTGAACTGAGAAATGCTCCAGTGTGTTTTCTGTGGTGGTTTTTACAGGATTCACTTCTGTATGCTCAAAGGTGGAAGTTGAGACTACTGAATGCTCAAGCTGACAATACCTATATTTACATGGCTGGGAGTAATACAGAAACTCTTCCTTCCCCCATACCATGTCTTATTTTTCAGGGATGCTTAAAACCAAACAAAATCCCTGCTTCCTCTGAACTCATGATGAAAAGCATCTGTAGAGCCATTACAAGGTAACTACTGTGGGTCATCACAACCCTAAAGACATTCATTCCAGTGTTGAACTCCTTGCTACTAGGGGGTTGTAGACGAAGATAGTGGGTTTATTTGCAAGATATAGTGTTCAAAGGATGAGATGAAATCTTAAACTACAAGAACAAAGTGAACTAATTTATTGAGACAATTATAAATGCAAGCATTAAACCACTGATAAATATTATGATGTTCTAACCTAAAACCAAACATTCAGATACTGTTTAAAAGCTCTCAGACACTAAGTGATGGGACAGAAATCTTCCATGATGTGATTTTAGTAGGTTTTGATAATCTTCTTTCTCCTGAAAGGATTAAAATAATATTATTTTGCCATTGTTAGTGTTGCATTTTTCTAGTACTGTTCTGGTGCAACCTAAAGAGCAAAACTGCACACATTTGTAGTAACTTGAAGAAGTATTTTCAACCTCACCAACTCAACATGTACTTTTAAAAAATGTGTTCCTATTAAATAAAAAATTTTCCCCTTCCTTCCTAAGAAACAGTGATAACTGTTGCTGTCTGTTTCCTTCCACATGCTCACTTTTGCTAATCAAGAGTAACATCAGATGAGTTGCATTTCATTTAAGGAATTCTTTGAGATATCAGAGATTCTTTCTGGTCTGGAATGACAGAAAACACACTGTACAAACATTTCTGCATCAGTAATCAAATGTTTTATAAGGAAAACCTCACATTATTTTTAGCAGAAAGCAAAATTTCTAGTATTTTCATAGAATCATAGAATGCTAAGGTGGGAAGGGACCTCAAAGATCATCTAGTTCCAACCAGGGACACCTCCCACTAGTACAGCTCACTCAAGGCCTCCTCCAACCTGGCCTTGAACAACCCCAGGGAGGGAGCAGCCACAACCTCCCTGGGCAACCTGTGCCAGTGTCTCACCACCCTCACTGCAAACAACTTCCTCCTCACATCCAGTCTAAATCTCCCCTCTGACACCTCAAACCCATTGCCCCTTGTCCTGTCACTACAAGACCTTGTCCATAGTCCCTCCCCAGCCTTCCTGTAGCCCCCTTCAGATACTGGAAGGCTACTCTAAGGTCTCCTGGAAGCCTTCTCTTCTGCAGGCTGCAGAGCCTCAACTCTCTCAGCCTGTCCTCATAGGAGAGCTGCTGCAGCCCTCTGAGTATCTTTGTGGCCCTCCTCTGGACCCCCTCCAACAGTTCCATGTCCTTCCTGTGCTGGGGGCTCCAGAACTGTACACAGTACTCCAGATTTTGATGAGAACAAAGTAAAGACAGAATGTTAGCAATGATGGAAGTTCAGGTTGACAGCAGAGGCCATAAAAAGGAACTGTCAAGTATCTATATTTATCTTAAATATGTTACAACCCAGCAAACTTTACACAAAGTTTCCTCTCTCTCTCTCACACATACACACAATGATATCAAATTCTAATGTCATCTCTTCTAGAAACTAAAGCAAAATGAGTTCAATTTCTGGATACAAATATTCATCCAAGTCCCAGTCAGCTAAAGGGTGGTGGATTTAAACGATTATTTCCACAGCTGTGTTAAATGTCTTGTTCAACTCTAAAACTGTGCAAAGGAATGATAACTTGTAAAATCAAGGTAAGCTGGTGGGTGCTATAGGTTCTATCAAAATGTGTTGTTAAATTATGTCAGAATCATAAAATCTTTCCATAGAGAGTGCTTTGAAACTGCAAATTAAATGTAGAGCTTCTATGAACTGTATCCACTTTTACTGGAAGCTTTTATTTCCATGGGGGTTCATACTACTTTTTTTTTTTTGTGTCTAGTTACACTGGCTAATAATGCAGTGAATTTGCAGTAATAGAGTAAATGTTACTTTGATGACATTATCTGATTTAATTAGAGATGATATTAAAAGGATTGTTTCATTGGGATCAAACCCTCAAAAAAAAAAAATAAAAAACCCACCTACTTCTGAACATTCAGTCAGGTGGTTGTAAAAAGGCAACACAATTATTTCACTCATCTAAAGATCAGTGGTGGACTGACAAATTAGTTTGTGTGGCATTTGATTTAAAATAAAAGCCTTCAAACTGTGGAAAAAATGGTTTAGAACTTGTGTTTTTGCATGGGCAGAATGTGGATCTATCCACACCAAAAGGCTTCACACAGCAACAAGCACACATATGTGGGAAGTAGAACTGAAGATGGAGGTATGAGAACTGCAGTCATATCTGCTGGTACAGTGACAATAAACCACCTGAACCACAGGATGAAATCAAAGATGGCACCTTCCTAACCATGCAGTTTTACCAAATTGCTGAAATAAAAGCAAATCCACTTATACACATGCATGACGGAAGGAGAAAAAGAACATTAACTGAGTTATAATTACTGGAAGTGTTCTGGTGTGTAGTACTAAAGGAGTTGTAATATAAACTCCTCTTAGGAGCTACACGTTCACATACATAAATCAAGTGACTGCTTGAAAATCCCTCGACTTAAGCTCTCCGAGATAGAATCTGTTCAAAGAAACATTCCTGAATAACGTGACTGTGTTATGAATTACAGAGGCTTCACAGGAAAGAGATACAAGATTAAAGGTATGCAGTGCTTGGGCCCCGTCCTTCTCACAGACAAAATACCACCTTCAGTCACCAGGAGCTGTGACATCTCTATTCTCCACAAACAAATTCATGGTCTCTGCGAAATGACAGGTTCAAGGCAGAAAAGTATGATATTGCAGGCCAGGCTTGCTGCCACAGACTCAGTGGTGTTAAGACTGCTTTTCTCTCTGACCTCAAAGAGGTGTCTTTGTGCTTCAGAAATTCTATGGTCACCACTTGTGAACATGCCAAAACACTCATCAATGACTCCTTCTTTGCGCCAAGGTCGCATTGTCGAAGTCCAGTTATAGTTGTATCCTGCTACAAAGTACATCTATTTCAGAGACTTCCCCTCTCACTTAGAGATATTCCTAAAGCTCTACTTTCTTCCTAACCCCTGTTTTAGAGAGGATAAAGCCAATTCCACTGGCAGCACATGAGGAGTAACCAGCTAGTGCCAGGTGCTCTGCTAACAGGCAAGTGTCCACCAGGAAGCGGCATGAGTTCAGGTTAGCAGTCAGGACATCAGCAGAAACCTCCCAATTTCTACAGCACTTACTAAAAATACAATTTAAGCCATATTAAGCAGCAACACAAAAGCTTCAAGGAATATTTGAGAGTCAGGAAAACGTACTTTCAAGCACTTCTCAGACAAAAGCCTTCACAAATTCATAGGTTTGCATGGGCATTTGTGAGAACACATTCAAGAGAACCGAGGGGAATAAATTCAAGACATGATACCTACAATTATAAACAGCTTCCCCACATGGTTGAGGCAAAGGTGGCTATTAAAAAAATGCCAAGGCTCACACCAGCTGTGGTACTGAAACAAAATATTACAATATTTTAAATACTAGATAATCCTTTGCAAATAGTGTTTTGTTTTTGTTTTTAAAGTGGCTATTGTTGTATTGTGTTCGTGTTAATAACAAAATATCCACACACACAAAAGGCACCAATGGTTAAGAAAATAAGCAGCACAGGTACTCTTTGACACACTGGCATACAATTTATAAATCACAAACTCTTAGGGCATGAATTGTTAAGGACGTCGTAAATCTTGCAGCTACTACATAACAACAATTATTATATATAAAGACATTCTGTCATAGACCTTGAAAACCACAGGCTTTTACTGTTTCTGGTTATTGGTTGTCAGAGATTTGGTCTCTTATGTTCTTTCTGAATTCAAACATTGGTTGCTCTAGTTCCCAAAATATTGAAGAGTGCCTTTCAAAAATAGCAGTTCCATTGAGGAAATCTAGTCGGATAGCTTAAAATAGAGCTGCATGCATGGCAGAGATTATGCAGATGATATTTGTGCATGTATTTTTGCTGGTGCTCAATGAAGTCAATAGCATCAAATTTTTATTTTCATCGTTATGAGAAAATTTTTGGTGAGAGGTTTCCATTGGAATCATCGGGCATAACACTCCTCACTAACCTAGCCCAGTTCCAGTGTCTCCAGCTATTACTGATGTATAATTTAGAGTTTCAGAGTGGGATCATTTTTGATGACATGAAGAACAAAACTCTTTGGTGAATTTCCCACTGTTTTTGTTGAAACAGTGAAGTCATTTTGGCAGTATTAAAACTAAACACATTAATGAATTCAAAAAAAGATGGAAAAAGTTAAACCACAGGGCTTACTTTAATCACTGAAGCCAAACATACAAATTAAATATGAAAATGCTATTTTGTTTTTCCTGTTTCTTTTTAAGGCACAACATTCATATTAAATTCTTCAGTTTGTCATTCTTTCTTTGATGAGTACACATCAAAATAACTGAATTATTGCTATGGTCTTTTGGACCTACTTCACCAAGGAATAAATATAATTAAATGCATTAAAGTAAGAAATGGTACAGCACTTCCAGCTACCAATTCCACATCCACAAGAGTCACCCACTCCAGCCCCTATGCAACATACTGCAGATGACAGGAGGAAACTCTAAAGGCAGAGCAACAGACTTTCAGGACTGGCATCCTCCTTTCACTGGGCAGCCCAACAATCACAGCACAGGTCTCTGGGACACATTTAAGAGTCCTCACTTAATGAGCACACATGCAGCTCAGTAGGATTGCCAAGTCCTAATTCAACTTTTGAGGTGTAGCTGCCAGTGGTAGAGCACACATCCAGCCCTTGTTATACCTATCCATACTCTGAAGTAAACCACTTTTGAAACATAAACATCTACCTCCCAGATGATGGTTGATAAAAGAGATGAAGTACTGTTGTCAGCACAATCAAGCAAAAAAAAAATGAAATATTCAGAAAATATTACTTTTCTTTTTTTTTTTTTTTGAGAGTAAGTTCACCTTACTTTGTGACTTAGAAATAAGCTGCACTAAATTGAAAGAAAAAAACAAAATATCTTGTTAGGTCACCATATAACACAGATGTTTATGCACCTTGAAACATGTCTTCACAAACTAAACACAGAAGTTAAAGGGGGGGAAAAAAAGGGAAATAATTTGGCAAGGTTGGTACTAAACTGGATTTTCTTTATGCCTAGGAAGTATCATGGGATATTTGCAGAAAAAAATAGTTTTCAAGCAAAAGAGGAAATTATCTTAATTGGACAAAGACTTTCAGCAAGAGCTCACCTGACTCAACACCAGGTTATTTAATCTATTTCAGCCCTTACAAAATTAGCTACCACACTTTCATCTGTTCTTCACATTCTTGGCTGCAAGTGTTGTTACTAATGCCTTTCCCAGGTCTGGTAATATGAGATGCTGGCCTATCTCATCTTAGTGAATGCTATCTGACATTCAGGAACAGCCCAGGAACACCAGCCACACTTTTTATAGAAAGTGGATAGTCAGCACCTGAGGGGGAAATATTTGGTCTGTACATTTCTCCTGCTATTCACCAAAGGATCATCCAAAGGTACCGTCAGCACTGCAGGTCAGTCAAACACCTTGCATGTCCTCCAGCTGGAGTAAAGCGAGGCTTGGAAAGGGGGATTAGAACAATAGAAATGTGTTCAGCTGTGAAATTAAAAGTAGGACAGCATGACGTGCAGCATTATGTGTTGAGCTGAGTCAAGAGCAGTAATTAGGCTAAGCTAAAATCCGAACACACTCGTAATCAGAACAAATGGGCGCGTTTGTGGCCATCGCGTTCGCTCCTAAACACAACTGCTTGCTTACCCAGCCCAAAGCACCTCGGTACCCTCCCCATGTCCTCAGTCTCATCTGCAGTGCCTCCAGTTGCTCCTACATCTTCTAACCACTCTATCTCTGCCTTTTCTCGGAGGGCCTATAGAATCACCTCCCCAGGTGCCCTTAGCTCCTCCGTGTTCTTCACCTATGTGCTGTCCTGAAAGCTGGGCAGGAGGTAGCCCTGGCTGCAGCTGGCCTGAAGCTGTGCTTCTGCTGTTTGGCTGGCCAGGGCACACATGCCAACTGGCAACCAGCAGCTACTCAGATGTAAAAGCTATATTTTTCCTCCCTTTGCTGCAGCAAGAGAACAATTTGGATCTCTCTTCTGCTTACCTGCAAGCATTCTGTACTTGGGGAGTAACTCAGCTATCTTGAGACCTCAGACCTTGAGCACTGTGTCCAGTTCTGGGCCCCTCAATTTAAGAAGGACATTGAGGTACTTGAACGTGTCCAGAGAAGGGCAATGAGGCTGGTGAGAGGCCTCGAGCACAGCCCTATGAGGAGAGGCTGAGGGAGCTGGGATTGTTTAGCCTGGTGAAGATGAGGCTCAGGGGAGACCTTATTGCTGTCTACAACTACCTGAAGGGTGGTTGTGGCCAGGAGGAGGTTGCTTTCTTCCCTCAGGCAACCAGCACCAGAACAAGAGGACACAGTCTCAAGCTGTGCCAGGGCAAGTTCAGGCTCGAAGTGAGGAGAAAAGTTCTTCACTGAGAGAGTCATTCCCTGCTGGAATGGGCTGCCCAGGGAGGTGGTGGAGTCACCGTCCCTGGAGGTGTTCAAGGCAGGTTTGGATGTGGCACTTGGTGCCATGGTCTAGTCTCGAGGTCTGTGGTAATGGGTTGGACTTGATGATCTTCGAGGTCTCTTCCAACCTTGGTGATACTGTGATACCTATTTCATGAAACTAGTGTGAGTTCAAGAATTAGTGAGAGGCACTGACTGACAAACAAGTAGGCAAACTAACGAATAAGCATGAAAAAGCAAAACTAGTACTGTCATAAACACAGATTTTAACAAAAATAGCTCCACAACAGCAGGTTTCAGGCTGCAGATACAGTGACAAAGCGCAGAAAACCATTGTCTCATTGCCTAGCTATAGACCAAAAAACATATGTGTACAGACAGATGTACAGTTAAAGTCATAATAGACTGTCTCAGAAAAATTCAGCAGATGCATAGCAACCACAGGCAAACAGGAAGACAATAACTGACTGAATTAGAGAGTAATATTAAAAAAACCTAAACAGTTAAATAACCTAACAAACTTCCACAAGATCAGAGTGTTTAAGTGATACCCATTTCTCCTGCCATGTTCTCAAAACCAGCAGATTGTACTCGTTCCCTTAACTTGCAGTTTGTCCTTGGTCACAAACCTGTAACCTAAGGAAAAATAAAATATTTCATTTCTAGTGTTTTGTCAATGACATGATTATATATCCACTGTGAGATAAAGCAACCTGAACTTTGCCAGGGAGCAATGCCCTGGAATGACTGTGAAAACAGCCTGACATGTTATTTTGGGATGCTTTCTATAGGTTTTGCTATTATAGATCTGAAATTAAGTTTTTGATTTGGAATACACAGGAAGTAAAAACTGTTATACATAGTTGAAAGGTGAAACATCCTTCTTTACAGTGCTGGAGACTGGAGGATATGGGGCAGACCAATGACAGTAGTGAGCAATGCAAAGTATTATCCTCTGGCTTTATTATAATAACAGGTTATCTGATTACAGCCTGTGTTTTCTGGCCTCAGCACAGGCTGCATTCTCCCACACCACTGGTGGTATATTTTAGCAATCCATTAACAGCTAATTCACCCAGGAAACCTGAGATTTCTGTACTGAAGCATGAAAATTAACATTCCTCATGCGAACCACCAGTTGAAGCAGCTGTGCTCAACGTTTCCTCAATAGGACTTTCCAAAAGAAAAGGGAACACCTGAACACCTTTTCACTCTCAGACCTGACACTAAAAATCCTCAATGCACCTGCCCTACTTGAGCTCCAAGACAAAGTATCTCTGTCCAGTTCACTAGCAACTGCTGGGGGACAGGAGGAAGTTCTACTTCCTTACAGTACTGTTTCTTTACAACAATGGAACAAGTGAAAGGTTACACAGGTGGCATCATCTACAAAAACCACAGATGCCTGCTCCAAAACACCTTATATATGGTCTTGTTTTGGGTACAGTAACCTTTCATTCCATTTTGGGAAACCGAAGCACGCATAAGAGTATTGCTGGGGTCAGATGCAATGCAGAAGGGTTTGGGGTATTTTTGCACACACTTCACACATACCTCTTTTTTGGAAAGTTTTGAAGCTCATGACAATGTTTCTGTCTTTATCACTTCATGCACAGGCAAGAAGTAAAAATCTGGAGGGGCTTGAGAAGACACAGTATTTATCAAAATGGCTTGGTGGGTATGAAAAGTGCAATCCTGATTTCTCATTTCACTCATTTCACCTTTTTTAATTTCTTTGCTAGAGAAATATTTAACAGAAGGCTAATTTGTTGTCCTGTCTATTGAAAAGATTAATTTTCAAAAGGGATGTTGTTGAGGTTTGAACCACAGAAAGACTCCTTCTTGCAGTCCAGTGCTTGGCTGCAGTGTAGCCCTAACACAATCCAACAGCAATCACGTAACACTGCTTTGGTTTGTTAGGTTTCACAGACATGGCACAAATACCTACAAAATCTCCTGATACTGGCTAAAGAAGGCAAGTATCACAGCAAAGAAATGCATCTTTGTGACCAAAAAAAAAAAAAAAAAAAGAGGAGATTCCTGCAAAATTTTGACCCAAAAGCCAGAAGCTTGAAAAGTTATGGTTTGTGGGTTTGTGAAGGTCACTGGAGGGAAGGAGGACTCGTAACAGTAGCAACAAAAGAAGTAAGCTTGAGATGGCATTTCTGAGCACTGCTTGGCGTTGCTTGCAGTAGTTTGCTTTTTACAAATGATTTAAATAGAAATAAGCCATAGCCACATTCCTGGGACAGTATCAACCTAAATTCCTTCATAATATTACCTTTTCCCATACTGTTACTTCAGTTTCCCACAAGAGTGCTATGCAACTACAAACGAAAGACAATGTGGTCCCAATTTGAATGGGAAGTGAGCTGTGTCCTGCAGCCACAATTAGAGAGGGCAGTGGCCCATGAAATCTTTTCACTAGGAGAAGATCCACACCATAAAAATATCTGCAATCCTGTGGTCTATGGCCTACATTTTTATAATCAATATTCATTCATAACACTCTATAAATGGGCATTTTGTAACCCGATGCAGAATTTAAACTGCACTTTGTTTAAAAGGTGGTTTTGAGGGTAATCAAGGACAAAGGACAGAGTAGGGTTTTAGAGTTTCTCTGCTAATGTAAGTCAACATAACATGGATGACCAGCAAGAAGCTTTGCTGTTTACCTGAAGTGTTCTGAAACCTTCAGCTGGCCTTTACAGGATGAAGTGTGAGAGAAGAGATGTAGCGTCTTTGAACTAAATTAGGTCAATATTATATGCAGGACAGGATTTTATGAGGGTAGGGGCAGAAAGCTGTCACTTTCTTTTAATTTCAATAAACCATACACAGCATCTTTAAAAAATTAACTAGCTCATAAAAGTTCATCAGTCCTGAATTGTAATTAATTTCTGTGTGTGGAAAGATCATTTGCCCATAGGTGTTGCTTACTCATTTAAATCAGAGCCACTACAGCTACCTGACAATTCTATTAAAACAGTTCTTGATGAATCCCAGTTTTATTTAACAGCCTTAAACACCAAAGCATTAAAGCAAAGCAGTGATACTCACACACCAACACAGGTAAAACTGTTAGTTGCCATTCTTTGAGTAGGTGTCGAGGCAAAGCAGCACACATGGAATTTCTCAACTCAGCTCTAGCATAAAAGTCTTCAAAGCCTGACACTAGTGTACAGACAAAATTCCCACATGGTGTCCTCATAATGGATGCAAAAAAAGGGACAAATATACCAT
>VWYK01053309.1:0-15132 GCA_013399775.1 Semnornis frantzii
TAAAATTAATTTAGAAAAACTTATAAAGATAAAATTTAATAAAAGATAACATTTATAAATATAAAATATAATAAAGACAACATTTGTAAAGATAAAATGTAATAACATTTATTAAAGATAAAATTAATTTCTGGTTGAAAGGATAGAACTTTGCAGATGCAGGGATGAAATGTGCAGACTGTCTTTATCTCTTGTGCACCCCCAATGCTCTGCTCCAGCTGTTCTTTCAAGATAGATCTCTGCAGAAAGCCAGTGTCTGTTTAGGGAACACCACAGACTTCTGTGATTAAACATAGACAAATCCAAAGCAAACCTAAGTAGCCATCTCTTGAGCCAGTCACCCTTGCTTCCTGTTTATTCAGTGGTGAGCCCCACATGCTTTTAGAGGGAGTCATCTCACCCTAAGATAGGTCAGAAACTGCTGTTGGAGTGCCTGATGCTCTCCTCTTCACCAGCTGGAAAGGAGGCTGGTGGTGGGGGCTAACTCCAGTGGAGACATCTGTGTCTTGCCCCGTGAGGCTTTTAGCAACAGAGATCATTGGGTCCTTCAGATGCTGCAGCTCAGGGCATGCCTCAGAGGCTGAACCAAACAGACAGGGCTTGACCAGACTCTGCTTGCAGCTGCCCAGCTGCAGGCTGGAGCCATGCCAGAGCTTCCTTAGTGAATCACTTTGCCAACCCCCCCCAGTCTCACAAGGTGAGATGCTGCAGAAGCTGCACTTGGTTACGTGCCCTTACCTAACAACATGAGTAGAACAAGTACATGGACATTCCCCCAAGCCTGTATATACTCACATACACACACATGGGCTCATATACAGACTCATAGAATTATAGAATGGTAAGTTTGGAAGGGACCTCAAGGATCACTTAGTTCCAACCCCCTGCCATAGGCAGGGACACCTCCCACTAGCACAGGTCTGACTATGTAAAGCTCCATCAATATAGGACTTGTATGCATGTATATGTATCTGTCCAAGTATGTGCATAAACTGGTCCTGTATTTCTTTACTCAGCAGATTCAAGTATCTCAAATCTTATGGTCATTTGCCCTCCATCATTAAATATGTCATTAGAGGAAACCTGCCTGTATCCATTGGGCCTTTTATCTGTTCCTAATAGTGCCTAACTTCTCGAACATTAAAATGTTGGATTTCAGCAGCCAGTCTTGAATTTCACATCTGTATATGGACTTTTGTGACTCAAGCAACCAGGGTCCAGCAGGAGTTGGAGCAGTGTGCTGGTTTGAGCTAACTGGAATATTTTAATAGAGAAAATTATACTACAGGCTGTGAAGGAAAACAATGGTGATGTCTACTTCACTCATAGGCTTGCTGAGATGTTTAGGAATAAGAACCCAAAACAAAAAGATAAGAGAGTGTCTCGAGCTGGCAGCAGGTGTCACAGGACACAGCGTCTTGGGCTGTTTGCAGCTTCTGGCTTCTCCTCTCTACTGAATGAATTTCACTAACCCCCCCTGGCCGATCCTCAAAATTCACTTTGCCCATAAGGCAACCCCTGGGGTAAGGTATAGGGGTGGGGAGAAGGGGGAAGGGTGGTGGGGAGCCCCTCCTGGGGTCTCTGATTGCTGGGAGGGGAGTTGTGTTTCCGTATTACCTTTAACTTGTCTATTTCTGTAACTATTCCTGTCTATTGTGTATATCTCTGCTTGTATCTTGTGCTAAGCTGTAAATAGAGCTTCAGTCCTTAACTTCCAGCCAGCTGAGTTCTAGTCTGGGTCATTTTACAGGTGTGGGGGGGCAGGGAACTCCCAAACCGTCAGAAGCAGCTACTCAGTGGAGTGTAAATGCACAGAGTGTAAATGTTCATATCAACATGAATAGGATGAAATGAATGGATTGCTACACAGATTGGTTAAAACCACCAAATCTGAGCCATGAAAGGGTCAAGTAAATGGCTAGTAAACCTAGCAGGAATACTATGCATATCCAACTGAAGTGTTTATCAGGACTATGCTCCAAATTTTCCTTCTGAGCAAAACTCTCCCATTTGTGGCACCCATAACATTTAGAGGTAAAGTCAAAAAGCAATGTAAACCTTAGTGACAGAGGCCTGGCTATATGCTGCAGATACTCATGTCTAAATGTTACATGCACATTCTTGTGTCTAAACCACCACTCACTGGGATTGAGCAAATGTTAGATACAGGGAGCAAAGAGCTGGAAAATCATTAAATTTGGAGATGGTGCACTAACTGAATCTCCAGTTGTTTCTCTGCTGTGTGCTGCACTATCATCTCTGTATCCAAATGATGCAGTGTTTGATTTTGCCTTTGACTTTGGCCTTTGTCCTATATTTTGATTCCAATCTTTCCTTTTCCATTTCCTGTCTTGACTATGATGTGTTTGGGGACTTCAGGAATCCTGAAATCTGCCTGATTTTCACCTCTTTATGTGATATATGTGCCCCAGGAGCTTGCTGCTGCCCTGACAGCCACATAGAATCATAGAATGGTAGAGCTGGAAGGGACCTCAAGGATCATCCAGTTCCAACCCTCTGCCATAGGCAGGGACACCTCCCACTAGTACAGCTCACTCAAGGCCTCCTCCAACCTGGCCTTCAACCCCTCCAGGGAGGGAGAAGCCACAACCTCCCTGGGCAACCTGTCCCAGTGTCTCACCACCCTCACTGCAAACAACTTCCTCCTAACATCCACTCTAAATCTCCCCTCTGCCACTTTAAACCCATTGCCCCTCATCCTGTCATTACAAGACCTTGTCAATAGTCCCTCCCCAGCCTTCCTGTAGGCCCCCTTCAGATACTGCAAGGCTACTCTAAGGTCTCCTGGAAGCCTTCTCTTCTCCAGGCTGCAGAGCCCCAACTCTTGTAGCCTGTCCTCATAGCAGAGCTGCTGCAGCCCTCTGATCATCTTCATGGCCCTGCTCTGGACCTGCTCCAACACTTCCATGTCCTTCCTGCACACAGAACTGCACACAGTACTCCAGTACATTTACTTACGTATGTAGCTCACATGCTCACAAGAAGTGACCACCATGAAAGACCTGCACATATCCACCTTTCTAGTGAGTGCTGGCCCAAACAGTGTCCCAGATGTCTCGCCCCACCATGGTCCTGTTCCCCTGCCTCCCTTTAAAGCCCTAATCCCTGACGTCTGCTCACTTTCACAATAATTTCTCATTAGCAAGGGTTAAAAGAGGAGAAAGGTTGCAATAAGAGTTGAGTGAACCTCTCTGACAGGATGTGTGTGGCCCAAAGCCACCAGATGTTGATGTGGGACCTCAAAGTGGCTGCCAGGAGCATGGGTTCGCTTCCTATGGTGTGTTGTGTGCTGAGCTGCACCGATTCAGCTGCTTGCCACTTCCAGACCAGATCTTAAAATAAAAAGAGAAGTGAGGCTTTTGCAGTGCAGGGTGGCACTTGGCATGCAGATGTGTTCTCCACTCTGTGCAGTCAGCTTCTGCCTTGCGTGAGCAAATGTTTCTAATATGGGGGTGGGGAAAGGTATCAGCAAAATGCTATTTCTAAACAAAGCTTGGCAGGGGATTCAGGATAAGGTACAGTGCCTCATTTAATCTTTTTTCCACAAGAACAGATTTGAAGCTAATGACCCTTGAATCACACTTGTTGGCTCTGTAGGAACAACCAAAACATCCTTTTTTGTTTTCTTTTGGGTTTGGGTTTTTGGTGTTGGTTTGTTGTTCTGCTTCTGGTTTTTGTTTGTTTGGTTGGTTTTAGGTTTGGGTTTTTTGAGGACAGGAAGGGAGGTTTGCAGCATCAATTTCTTCTATTTCACCACTTGAAAGGCAGTTTTGTGATTCACAGGAGAGTATTTACATGATTTCCTGACTTAGGAAATATACTTTGCTTTGCAGTGGCAGGAAGCAGCTACTGCAAGCATTTCATCAGAGGCTGTGGGTTATTGGCATCGCCACAAGTACAGGCCCTTCTACGGGCAAGGGCTGTGCTGTTTTCAGAATGACTTTGTCTTGATGTTGACATGTGACCTGTCCAACCAAGCCAAAGTGTGATAAGACTCACAACATGATTGAGCAGTGCAGGAAGAGGGAAAACAATGATTGTTTTTGAGAGTGTCAGGAAAAGAAATCCCACTCCACTCAGCCCTTTCATTTTTTTTTTAAATTGTTTTCCAGAGTAGCTCAAGTTGTTGTTTTAGTTAAAAAAAAAAAAAAACAAAAGCAAGGGGCTTGTTCTCAGTGTGAATTTTTCCTGTGGATGATTATCTGGACATGCATAAAACTAGGTCAGTGGTTCCCACCCTTTGCAAATCATGTTTACAGTTACTGGATTTTTGCCAAAGTTTTCACCAGTCCTCATTGCCTTGGAGTGAAAGAACCGTGGCAAATCAGACCTGTCTAGCCCTGCCACTTCCAGCAGCAGTCACACTGCAAACACAACTGTCTTGGCTACTAACCTCATTTGTTTACTGATCTACAGTTGCTGAGACATGGCTGAAGCCTTGGCCTCAGGTCTTTGCATTTGTCAGAGTGATTTAAAGCTGCATGTAGTTAAAGCCATGAATGCTCAGTGATGGGTACTTACCAACTCTGAAAACAGCCAGAACAAGATGCTGATATCTCTATGCTGACAGATCTTGTCACTCAGTGACCTTAGAGTGCACTGATTAAATGTTTTGAGGCTTCTACAGTAATAGACTCCACTGTGGTTCATAGACTCATAGAATGGTAAGGTTGGAAGAGACCTCAAGGATCATCTAGTTCCAACCCCCTGTCACAGGCAGGGACACCTCCCACTAGCACAGCTCACTCAAGGCCTCCTCCAACCTGGCCTTCAACACCTCCAGGGAGGGAGCAGCCACAACCTCCCTGGGCAACCTGTGCCAGTGTCTCACCACCCTCACTGCAAACAACTTCCTCCTAACATCCACTCTAAATCTCCCCTCTGCCACTTTAAACCCATTGCCCCTTGTCCTGTCATTACAAGACCTTGTCAATAGTCCCTCCCCAGCCTTCCTGGAGGCCCCCTTCAGATACTGGAAGGCTACTCTAAGGTCTCCTGGAAGCCTTCTCTTCTCCAGGCTGCAGAGCCCCAACTCTTGTAAGCCTGTCCTCATAGCAGAGCTGCTCCAGCCCTCTGATCATCTTCATGGACCTCCTCTGGACCCACTCCAACACTTCCATGTCCTTCCTGTGCTGGGGGCTCCAGAACTGTACACAGTACTCCAGGTGGGGTCTGATGAGAGCAGAGTAAAGGGGGAGAATAAAGGGGTTCAGGGACATTTTGCTAATATTCCTCTAAACACAGTTTTGCTCAATGTTGGTCATACTTGTTGCCAACTGAGGCTGTGATCATGCCTGGTAAAACATTTTGGGCTCATTAAATCAAAGGACAGATGGGTAACATTCACATATCCACATGTATGTATGTCTAATGAAGAGGTATCTCTAACTGCTTATAGGATTGGAGGATAACAGTAGGTGTATCATAGCCTATATATCTGAACTTCCCCTGACAAAACCAGCATCACCTTAGGGCAGAAGGAAAGCAGTTTGGGCAAATGTTCCACATCAGCACTTTGACCAGTTCTTCTATCAGTGATATATCATTCCCCCCCCACGCCTTCTGTTCTGGGTCATGCACCAAGGTCACCCAACTAAGATGGTAGACTCACATTGTATCTTCTCTAAGAGGAAACAGCCTTGGAAAGACAAAGAAAATTTGCTTTTTTTACAACCTCTTCCATGACCTTTTCCCAACTTGCAGCCCATGAAGTTGCCTGCGGAGGACCAGTCTCATATTTTGTCTGCTGCTAGCTTCCTAACCAGGCTTAAACCATATTTCTACCCAACACATGTCACTCTTGTGCCAGTACTGGGTTCAGAGCTCTTCAGATAGACGCAGAGCTTCCTGTAAGGCTTCAAAGTAACGATCTGAAACATAATGCTGACAGCAAAAGCCAGGATGTGGGAAGTAGGACCTTGGAACACAGGCACCCTGCTCTTCTGTTTAACCAGTAGCTCACTTCCTAATAACTGTATGGTTACCCTCTACAGACAAACCCATAAGTTATGCTCTGTGGCAGCCACCAAGCCAAGAAATCCATCTCTGAATTTAGAAACTGAGTCTCTAGCTATGCCACCTATTGCTCCATACCCTATTCATTATGCTTGGATCTGTAGAATTCATGTGTTTTGTTTTGGTTTTTTTTTTTAGACTAGCTCATAATGTCCTGGATGATCAAAGCTTTACTTTGATCTGCAAACCCTTTTCTTTGTCTTGAGGCACCAGTCTCAAATACCTCAAGGACATCTGCTAATGAGCCTGAAATGAGTCTGCCCTTGGCTGTACTGAGCAGAGAGAGTTAGAGGAGAACAAGCAACTCTCACACCGGTTTGTGCAGTAGCATACTGGAGAGTTTCACCTGCCTTAATCACAGCAAGAACTCTCAGCTGTTGCAAGACATATTGTCTATCCAAAAGAGAACCATTTGTCTCAGGATTTCATCAGCTCTCTTCACTTCAGTCCTGTGTGAAAACTCAAATTCCTGTGACAGAAAACATCTCTCTGTCCAGAAAATCTTGGAAAAGTATCTTCATCAGGGATAGACTCACCTCAGACTATTCTTTTGCCCAAGAGCAACTTTCGGTACTACTCAGGCACAGATTTCTGCTAGCAGTCTGATAGGGAAAACTTGGAGTCTGTCAAATTCCAGTGATATTTAAGATCTTTGTCAGTGCCATGGACAGAGGAATCAGTGCACCCTCAGCAAGTTTGCAGATGACACCAAGCTGTGTGGCACAGTCGACTTGCTAGAGGGCAGGGATCCATTCAGAGGGACCTGGACAGGCTGCAGAGGTGGGCCCAGGCCAACCTCCTGACATTCAACAAGGCCAAGTGTAAGGTCCTGCACCTGGGTAGGCACAATGCCAAGCACAACTGCAGGCTGGGTGGGGAATGGCTGAGAGCAGTCCTGAGGAAAAGGACCTGGGGGTGTGGGATGATGAAAAACTCAACATGAGCCTGCAGTGTGAGTGCAGCCCAGACAGCAACTGAGTGCTGGGCTGCAGCAAGAGCAGTGTGGGCAGCAGGACAAGGGAGGGGATTCTGCCCCTTTGCTCTGCTCTCATCAGACCCCACCTGGAGTCCTGTGTGCAGTTCTGGAGCCCCCAGCACAGGAAGGACATGGAAGTGTTGGAGTGGGTCCAGAGGAGGCCACGAAGATGCTGAGAGGGCTGCAGCAGCTCTGCTATGAGGACAGGCTGAGAGAGTTTGGGCTCTGCAGCCTGGAGAAGAGAAGGCTTTGAGGAGACCTTAGAGTAGCCTTCCAGGATCTGAAGGAGGCCTACAGGAAGGCTGGGGAGGGACTATTGACAAGGTCTTGTAATGACAGGACAAGAGGCAATGGGTTTGAAGTGGCAGAGGAGAGATTTAGACTGGATGTTAGGAGGAAGTTGTTTGCAGTGAGGGTGCTGAGACACTGGCACAGGTTGCCCAGGGAGGTTGTAGCTGCTCCCTGGCTGGAGGTGTTGAAGGCCAGGTTGGAGGAGGCCTTGAGTGAGCTGTACTAGTGGGAGGTGTCCCTGCCTATGGCAGGGGGTTGGAACTGGATGATCCTTGAGGTCTCTTCCAACCTTACCATTCTATGATTCTATGAAACTTTTAATACGGATCATGTATGCATGTATGGATGGTCTGGGAATAGTCTATCTTAGCTGTTCCTATTGCTGTCCTGGTAGCCTGTCACATGATGATGGGAAAAAGTCTTTCTAGGAAGCATCCTGTCATTGTGTGCCAAGCATAACTAGGATGTGTTGATACCTAAATCTGATTTCTCTTTGCATGTGGGTCCTTGCTGCTAAGCCTGATACACATCATGAGTGTGCATGGGCTAGGTGTGAGGAAGCACACCAGGTTTTTCTGGTTTGCCCAGCTCCACTTGGGTTTAGGTTTGCCAAAAACTGCTGGGCTTCCAATCTGCCACCACCCCAGTATCTCCCTGTGATGGCCTAAAGTGAGTGCATGGTTCTCAGGAAGAAGTCTTGTCATGGAGACAAGGGTTGGTCTATAGAAATTATTAAAGGAAAGAACCCAAGCTACATGAAATTCTAAAGCTGTTTAATGCTGTAACAAGCAGACTTCTGGTGTAGCTGTTTAGAAGAGCAGAGGAATGGAGAGTTGCATGATCGGTAGGGTTCCAAGCTTACAGCATTAATGAGTTTGAGAACCTGAATTAGGAAATAAAACTGAAGCTCAGAAGAAAAATAGAATTCTGTGCCTATTACATGGTCAGTTCTGCTGCACAGGACAAAAACAAACAACCAAACAAAAATCAAACAGGTGTCATCTGGGATCTTAGAGACTGAAATACCCTGAACAGTCCACAGGGAACAAATGCATGGTCTTGAGGAAGAGTGCCCATGCATAGGCATGGCTGCAGCAAGAGCAGTGTGGGCAGCAGGGCAAGGGAGGGGACTCTGCCCCTTTACTCTGCTCTCATCAGACCCCATCTGGAGTACCGTGTACAGTTCTGGAGGCCCCAGCACAAGAAAGACATGGAAGTGTTGGAGTGGGTCCAGAGGAGGGCCACAAAGATGCTGAGAGGGCTGCAGCAGCTCTGCTATGAGGACAGGCTACAGGAGTTTGGGCTCTTCAGCCTGGAGAAGAGAAGGTTTCCAGGAGACCTTAGAGTAGCCTTCCAGTATCTGAAGGGGGCCTACAGGAAGGCTGGGGAGGGACTATTGACATGAGTTATTTCAGAGAGATTATATTTTCCCTAGATGTGTTTCTCAGCATTCATTTAAAATACTCATCAATACGAAACTAAATTACCATGAGCTTCAGAGCATAATTTGCTTCATCATTATTGAAATAACTTGTTTTGAGACATTTCAACTCACCCTCTGTCTTAAAATCAGTTAATGCAACTATTCACAGAAAACCAGAAATTATTTTAGTTTGAAGCCTTACATTAATACAACTTTAAAGAGGTTCACTTGTGCAAAACATCAGCACAGCTCTACGCCTGAACTAGGATGGCATCATGAGCTCTGAGAGGCTTAGGATCATGAAAGGAGCAGGATTTATACTGTTTCCTAATACAAGACTCCTGAATCATATTCAAATATGCCCTATCAGATTGAAGCCACTCAGGAGAACCTAGGTCCTGAAAGTCAGTGGTGTGATTTTAGGGAAAGCATTTAAGACAAAATGAAGAATGAAATGAAAATCTGAAGTCAAGTTTTGGGTATATGTGACAAAATACTGTGGGTTTTTTTCTTTTCTTTGCTAAAAAGTGGATTGGATAAAAGCTAAAAGGTGGTTTGGATAAAAGCTATCCTTCCTTCTGAAGAACTACCAGTTCTGTCTTGTGACTTATCTCTCAGTGAATGCATGATATAATTAACTTCAGCACATGTCTCATAATTTTAAGGTTATCATAAAAAAAAAAAATCTTGTGGCACACTGAAGAAGAAAGGTTAAACTTTTGGTAATACTACTTTATCAGCTGCCTTGAGAGTGACCCTTTAAGAATTTTAAAATACAACTGGGAAATATTTCTCTAAAATTCGAAGAGATAAAGAAAGAATTTCTTTATTTGTTTAAAGAGCTATAAAAGTGGTTTTTAAAATCCTTTTAATCCAACTGCATGGAGATAACCATCATCTGGAGATATACACCTCAATAGTTACACATGACTAAAGGTAGTAAAAGGCTATGAGAGAGAGGAATCTGTGTCTGCTTTCAGCTGGCCTGGATGGCTTTGCAGACCAAATGATCTCACCAGGTCGTTCTTATGACAAGATGATGATCTCTGGTCTGTCCTCAAGGTACATTTATGTGTTCATGTTTCCTTCATCAGTTGTGTCTGTACAAAGTGAGGGCTAAAATAATAGAATCATAGAATGGTAGAGCTGGAAGGGAACTCAAGGATCATCTAGTTCCAACCCCCTGCCATAGGTAGGGACACCTCCCACTAGTACAGCTCACTCAAGGCCTCCTCCAACCTGGCCTTCAACACCTCCAGCCAGGGAGCAGCCAAAACCTCCCTGGGCGACCTGTGCCAGCGTCTCACCATCCTCACTGCAAACAACTTCCTCTTAACATCCAGTCTAAATCTCCCCTCTGCCACTTTAAACCCATTGCCCCTTGTCCTGTCATTGCAAGACCTTGTCAATAGTCCCTCCCCAGCCTTCCTGGAGGCCCCCTTCACATACTGGAAGGCTACTCTAAGGTCTCCTGGAAACCTTCTCTTCTCCAGGCTGTAGAGCCCCAACTCTTGTAGCCTGTCCTCATAAGAGAGCTGCTGCAGCCCTCTGATCATCTTCTTGGCCTCCTCTGGACTCACTCCAACACTTCCATGTCCTTCCTGTGCTGGGGGCTCCAGAACTGCACACAGTACTCCAGATTGGGTCTGACAAGAGCAGAGCAAAGGGGGAGAAGAAATTAAATTCCTATGAAAACCACAAATCAATCAGGATGCTGCCGACACCTTCCACAGCCTTTTGCACAGCCTGTGGTTGTTGATGTGGGCCTATAACAGGCACCGTGTTACTCATGTGTGGCTGTGCATTACTGCTGGGGTAATTAGTGATATGCACAGCCCTGGCACAAAAGATGCTCATGTTGAAAGACATGCACCTCTTCTAAGTTATAAACACCCATAGCTAAAATGATTTTACAGCCAGCCATGTTACTCAGTTTTATATTTCAGTCAGGTTAAAAGGGTTAGAGACACTTCAGTTAAAGCCACTTGCATAGAGAATGGTGATACTACTATACATACAGAAATATTGGATTGTGTGCATGGCAGTGGGAGCTCCAGGAGCTGCTCCCGTTGTAGGAAAATGTGAACAGCACTTAGGAGGTGTCCTTGCTTAGTTGCTAGTTGCTTCAACTAGCAAAGTGAAAGGATTGTTTACTTCTAATTGTTTTTAGAAGAAAAGAGAAATCTCTGGAAGGATTGCCTGAGGAGATCTACCTGATTACAGAATAGAATGCATCCAGGCAGGTTTTGAATGCCTCCAGAGAAGCAGACTCCACAACCTCTCTGGGCAGCCTGTTCCAGTGCTCTGTTACCCTCATTGTAAAGAAGTTTCTCCTCATGTTGAGGTGAAACCTATGTTCTAGTTTGTAGCTGTTGCTCCTTGTCTTATTGCCGTGGACCAGCAAAAAGAGACTGGCCCCATCCACTTGACACCCACCCCTTAGATATTTCTATACATTGATCAGATCTCCTCTCAGTCTTCCAGGCTAAATGGCCCCAGGTTTCTCAGTCTCTCTTCATAAGGGAGATGCTCAAGGCCCCTAATCATCTTTGTGGCTCTCCACTGGACTATCTCCAGCAGGTCCCTATCTCTCTTGAA
The DNA here is from genome assembly GCA_013399775.1 of Semnornis frantzii. Classification (NCBI taxonomy): domain Eukaryota; kingdom Metazoa; phylum Chordata; class Aves; order Piciformes; family Ramphastidae; genus Semnornis; species Semnornis frantzii. Next base: position 11,325 of record VWYK01053309.1, read on the forward strand.
CTAGGGAGCCCAAAATTGGACACAGTATTGCAGGTGTGGTCACACCAGGGCAGAGTAGAGAGGGAGAAGAACCTCCCTAGACCTGCAGGACACCCTTTTCTTGATGCACCCCAGGATACCATTGTCTCTCTTGGCCACAAGGGCACATTGCTGCCCCATGTAGAATTTTCTGCCCACCAGGACTCCAAGGAGCTGCTATCCAGCAGGGCAGCCCCCAGCCTGTACTGATGCTTGTTGTTTTTCCTCCCCAAATGCAGGACTCTGCACTTGTCCTTACTGAACCTCATAAGGTTTGCCTTTGTCCAGCACTCCAGTCTGTCAGATCTCACTGGATGGCAGCACAACCTGACAGACTGTCAGCCGTCCCCCCAGTTTTGTATCATCAGTGAACTTGCTGAGGGTACACTCAGTGCCCTCATCCAGATCGCTGATAAAGATATTGAACAAAACTGGACCCAGTACTGATGCCTGAGCAGATGAGAGATAAAACTCTTACAATGTGTCTGTCAGAAAGACTGCTGTGTGCTGAACATCCCATCAAATGTGATTTATATCTAAGATTTTTATCTGTCAAGCCATGTATTACACATATTTATGAATGCGTTGCCTCACCTCGGCTAGGAAGGGCAAATATAACTTCTGACATCATCCTTGTCCTGTTTCTCTACTTGCTAGAATTATTTGAAGTGACTTTGGCAGAATTGGTATGATTTTAAACTACCTTTGAATTTTGTTTTTTTTTAATAGGCCTCATAATTTGTAATCTGTTATGCTTTTTGGTACTGTGTGCANAGCACAAGCCCTGTGAGGAGAGGCTGAGGGAGCTGGGATTGTTTAGCCTGGTGAAGAGGAGGCTCAGGGGAGACCTTATTGCTGTCTACAACTACCTGAAGGTGACTGTGGCCAGGAGGAGGTTGCTTTCTTCTCTCAGGCAACCAGCACCAGAACAAGAGGACACAGTCTCAAGCTGCACCAGGGGAGGTTTAGGCTGGAGGTGAGGAGAAAGTTCTTCACTGGGAGAGTCATTCCCTACTGGAATGGGCTGCCCAGGGAGGTGGTGGAGTCACTGTCCCTGGAGGTGTTCAAGGTGGGTTCGGATGTGGCACTTGGTGCCATGGTCTAGTCTTGAGGTCTGTGGTAACAGGTTGGACTTGCTGATCTTTGAAATCACTTCCAACCTTGGTGATACTGTGTGAATATGCCTTGGCCTTTTCTCAGCCATGCAGTCTCACATGACTCCACCATAGAGGTGAGGGTAGGATCCTGGTTATGGAAGGTGCCTGCACAAAGCAGGGTTGTGCTGCAGCATTACCTTTTCCCAAAGAAACACCACAGATGTGAAGGAAGAGGCATTACAGTAATGCCCACAGAAAACACAGGTTATCAGCACCTAGCTACAATGACATTTAAGACAGTTGTGACCATTTCTTCTGAACAAAATGGTGGTCCCTGCACTGGTTCTTGTTTCATATCCTCAGACCTAAGACTGTATATCTAGAGCTGCCTTGCTTCAAACACTCTGGGAAAATGCATCATACAAGTATGCAAAGCATAAACCCTCCTTGTCACTACAGTAAGTCACAGTATCACAGTATCACCAAGGTTGGAAGAGACCTCAGAGATCATCAAGTCCAACCTGTTACCACACACCTCAAGCCTAGACCATGGCACCAAGTGCCACGTCCAAACCCGCCTTGAACTCCTCCAGGGATGGTGACTCCCCCACCTCCCTGGGCAGCCCATTCCAGTAGGGAATGACTCAGTGAAGAACTTTCTCCTCCCCTCCAGCCTAAACTTCCCCTGGCACAGCTTCAGACTGTGTCCTCTTGTTCTGGTGCTGGTTGACTGAGAGAAGAAAGCAACCTCCTCCTGGCCACAACCACCCTTCAGGTAGTTGTAGACAGCAATAAGGTCTCCCCGTCAGGATAGCCCAAAAGTTGCTTTCAGTTAAAGTGACATTTACTACCTATTCAAATCAGCTAGAGATTTGTTGCTTCCCAAAATAGGAACCTTCTTCACATTTAGTGCCAACTCACCTTCTACCTGCTAGGCCAAACTGAGCATGGTAATCACAGAATCACACCCTTAAATACATCCAGGTTCTGTGACTCAACCACCTCCCTGGGCAGATCAATTTAGTGCCTGACCACTCACTCCATGAAAAGTTTTTTCCCAATGTTCAATTTAAACATAACCAGTCTCAGCTTAGGGCAATTCCTTCTTGTTCTGTCTCCAATAACCTGTGACAAAAGACCAGCATCAACCTCTCCACAAAGTCCCCTTAGGTAGTTGCAGACAGCAACGAGGTCTCCCCTCAGCCTCCTCTTTCACAAACTAAACAGTCCCAGGTCCCTCACTTACTTCCCATAAGATCGATTCTCTAGGCCCTTCACCAATTTTGTTGCCCTTCTCTGGACCCAGTACAGCACCTCCACAACTCTTTTGCATTGTAGTGCCCAAAACTGAACACAATACTTCAGGTGTTGCCTCACCAAAGCTGAGTACAAGGGAGTACAATCACCTCCCTTCTCCTGCTAGGCATGGCATTTTTAATACAAGCCACGATGACCATAGTAGGATAAGTTCAATGGAAAACAACCTCCCTGGTCCTACATAATGTTGCCCTAAGTGTATGTACTATGTACATATGTCTTTTCTTTTTCTTTCTTCCTTTTGATTCACACCACCACAGTTCAGTACAGCTGCTTATTCCCTGTGGCACATAGTCTATTTTTAGTCTGACATTTTCCTATGGACTCCTTGCTCTTTGCTCGCTGGAGCTTGCCCTCTGTGTGACTATAGAGGTCAGGGGCTGGTGGGAATCCTTTTCTATATCTACAGAAAAGCTATGGAGCAGGGCTGATCTGTTTGGTCCTGTGGGAAATGGCCTGTTTGTGAAACCACAACAAGTTGATGGATGACCGAAACGTGAGTCGTCTCCCAGCTGTACAGTTTGTGTAGCCTTGTCATGGCAGCAGCTGAAAAGCAACATTTCCCTAGCAGCCATTGCTCAATAGCTCTTCCAACAAAATTTATCACCTTTCTGCCCTTTAACTTCCTCCTTCCATATTATTTTTCCAAAAGCAGAGCTTGTTTTTTGAAGGGTTTGGGGTTTTTGGGTTTTTTTTTTTCAGTCTCAGAAAGGTAATAAAAATACTGCATGTTCTTCCTGATTCAAATTCTTCATGAAGGAAAGTAGAGAACTTCAGCTGATGCTCCTCACCTGTGCTCTGGAGATTAGCAAGGACTTCAGACTTAAAAAAAACAAGTTGTAAAAGCCAACTGTTGAACGCAAGCCAGTGTCACACAGCAATGTCATTCAGTAAAATAATAGTTTATGGTAGTGAAAAAAAAACAAAACACAGGAAGCAAAAACTATGATAAAATACAATTCATGGTGATTCTTGCCTGAAAATCTGGAATGTTTAGATAACATTTTTTTCAGTAGAGCTTGTTGGGAAAATTTCAGCTAAGGTTGTGTTTATTTAAAAAAAAATGTCTAACATTTTCATGGAAATTTTATGTTTCTGTGAAGCTTCAGTCAGGAAGACACATATTGCTGGAAAGCTCTTTGTGGGACAAACGAACAAACCAACAAACAAAAAAAAAGAGATTCCACTATAAAATAACTCAGACATCCATGGGTTAGTGCATACTAACACACAAAATCACAAAACACAAAACTCATTATAAGCTTTATGTTTGAAATACTAGAAAGTGTTTTATGCAACATAAACCACAAAGAATTCATATTTTAGGTTTCTCCTCAAGACCCCAGCAAAAAGGCATCATGGACAGAGGAATCAGT
>VWYK01053336.1:0-10719 GCA_013399775.1 Semnornis frantzii
AGTAGAAGAGGGACGGATTTGCCTACATTTATCTGAGAGACTGAACAGGAAAAAGCAGAATCTGGAAAAGCTCAGCAATGTGTGAGGTCAGAGGAATGACGCTGAAAGGTATGATCATTGGGTCTGAATCTCGCTACTGCAATTGTCAGTCCTGTCACATGTTGCCTGCCCTATGCACCTTTGAGTTTTGATCACACAGAGTTTGAGGAGGGATTCCTGGTTTGCTGTCACCTGTAGCTTTATTGTGTCACTATCATGTCGTTAAGGGTGACAGAGCACTGGAACAGGCTGCCCATTGGAGGTGGTGGAGTCTCCTTCTCTGGAGACACTGAAATCCCACCTGGGCATGTTCCTGTGCAACCTTCCTTAGATGAACCTCCATTGGCAGATGGCTTAGACTTGATGATTTCCAGAGGTCTCTTCCAGCCTCTACCATTCTATGATGCTGTGATCACAGCACTTCAACCATTCCAAGTCACCATCCCTGGAGGTGTTTAAAAGGAGACTAAGTGCCAAAAGGCCCTTAGTGCCATGGTTTAGTTAGGTAGAAGGTGTTAGGTGACAGATTGGACTCAATGATCTCAAAGATCTTTTCCAACCTGCTTCATTCTGTGATTCTGTGATTCCTTCCTAGTGACCACCTTGCTTAGTTAACACCAACAGATGATCTCTGAACATGATGGGGCAGTAGAAAAGGAAGCAAACCACAATAAACTCATCTACACAAAACCATTCAGAACTTCAGTTGTGATGTCTTGTCTGGGTGGGACAGTACACGTGGTTTACATTACTTCCAGAACACTTGGGTAAGCACTCTGTCATCTTTACTGAAGGCAATCGTCAAGAGAAGCACAAGCAATTAAGTGGCTTGCTCTCTAATTACAAATAAACAGAATTATTTAAAATATCTCACTTTTCCTTTCTGCTGGAAGCAGAGCAGAAAGAACTAGCCTCTAGAAGTGACAGGAGATTGTTGCAAAACGAACTGATGAAATGAAAGGGGACAGGAAGGAAAGGAAGGCTGGGGAGGGACTATTGACAAGGTCTTGTAATGAGGGCCAATGGGTTTAAACTGGCAGAGGGGAGATTTAGGCTGGATGTTAGGAGGAAGTTCTTGCCAGTGAGGGGGGTAAGACACTGGCACAGGTTGCCCAGGGAGGTTGTGGCTGCTCCCTCCCTGGAGGTGTTCAAGGCCAGGTTGGAGGAGGCCTTGAGTGAGCTGTACTCGTGGGAGGTGTCCCTGCCTATGGCAGGGGGTTGGAACTAGGTGATCCTTGAGGTCCCTTTCAACCTTACCATTCTATGATTTTATGACAGTAAACAGCAGTACCATAATACAAGTAAAGCAAGTTTGCAGATGACACCAAATTAGGTGGCAGTGTTGAGGGTAGGAAGGTTTTGCAAAGCGTCTGGACAGGTTAGATCGATGGCTAGAGGTTAGTTGTGTGAGGCTTAAACAAGACCAAGTGCTGGATCCTACAGTTGCATCATAACAACCCCATGAATGCTCCAGGCTTGGAGCAGAGTGGTTGGGAAGTTGTCTGGCAGAAAAGCACCTGGGAGTGTTGACTGACACACAGTGGAAGCTGAGCAAGCAGTGTGCTCAGGTGGCCAAGAAGGCTACCAGCATCCTGGCTTGGATCAGGAATAGTGGGCCAGCGGAACTAGGGAAGTCACTGTGCCCCTGTACTCAGCACTGGTGAGGCCATGCATCAAATACTGGATTCAGTTTTGGAACCATGACTCCAAGAAGGACACTGAGGGGCTGGATGGTGTCCAGAGGAGGGCAAGGAAGCTGGGGAAGGGTCTGGAGAACAGGGCTGGGGAGAAGAAGCTGAGGGAACTGTAGAAGAGGTGGCTGAAGAGGCTTCGTCGCTCTCTCCAACTCCCTGAAAAGAGGTTGGAATGAGGTGGGCTTGGTCTGTTCTCCTTATTACCAGGTGATGGAGAGAGTAAATGCACAGAAATTGTGCCAAGGGAGGTTTATATTGGATATTAGAAAACATTTCTTTCCTGCAAGAAAGTCATTGGAACAGGCTGTCCAGAGAAGGTGGTGAAGTTACAATCCCTGGAGGTGCTCAAGAAATCTGTAGCCGCAGCACTGTGGAATATGGTTTAATGGCCACAGCAGTCCGGAAGGTTGGACTCAATGATCTTGGAGGTCTCTTCCAATCAAAACAACTCTACGATCCTATGATCCATTATTGCTTTTAACTGCTCTGCTGCACTTGTTTCAGTTTCCCTGCCACCCTACCGCAAGCATCGAGTCCTTCCACGGAGCCTGCTGAGCCCATTCATTTCTGTGAAAAATACTTCCTCAGAGGTTATTTGTTTCTTTTGCAGCATAGCAATAAAACATATTTCTGGCAGAAGTTTGGGGATTATAAAAAGGTATCAGCCTTTGTTTAATTTCAGTAAGCCAGCACAAAATCACTGAGGTTTCCACACACATGACTCCCATTAGGCACAACGTACAGCTGAAAATACATTGGGATCATGCCTCTTGCTGTTCTTGGGTTCGGGGGGGGGGGGGGGGTTATGCCTTTGTGCCATTAGAAGGCAGAAAGTTTTGGGGTTGTTTACCAAAGTTCTCAAAGAAAAAAAACAAAAAAAAAGGTATTGCTGGTTGTGGGATGGGCAAAGTCACACACACCAGGATGCAACAGCCTGCTTAGAAAAATGAGAGCATTTTGTTGCAAGGGTTTGGTTTCTTTTTTCTTGTTTCCATTTTGTTAAATTGTTTAAGATGTGTTGCTTTGGTAAATATCCATCTAAGTCCAAGCACGAATCAACACTGTGCTGAAAATTGAATACTTGACTCCCACCAGACAGTAACTGGCTGCCCAAGTGCCCAGTGTCCCTTGCCAAATCTATTAGAGTCCAGAGCTGACCTTCCTTATACTTCAAAGTCAAACAAGTACTGCCCAAAATACCTTTAAAAAACAAGTGCAAGCTCCATTTGGGGGTCAAATCTTTCAAAGTGTTTTCCTTAAAATTCCTATAAATTATCTTCCTGTAGGATTTGGATGTTTTCTTCAGAGCTTGCAAGCACTCTGCATTAAGAACAAAAGCTTCATAAAACAAAGCAGAATTGACATGATAGAGAAAGTCCTCAACAGATTACTTCTGCAATTCAAGGACACAATGAAATTCTCCAGCAAACAGGCAGATGCAAAAGTGTAGTCCAGGTGCCAAAGTGACCACCCCGTGCAAAAAACCCAACGCTCCACCTTGTCCCTGGCAAAGAGCAGACACAGGGTAGCCTGCTCCTGCTCCATGCAAGGACATGGGAGCTGCTTCCTCTTCAAGAGACCCATCTGGGGCTTCATCCAGATTACTTCTAAGTACCAGAGCTCTGGGGTCTGCCTGAGAGGAAAAGGATGATGCAGAAACATGCTCAGCAATGGCTCTGGCCGCTGCAGCTGGTGGCTACAGGCCGTGGCAATGCTTTGTAGCAGAGGCTACAAAGCAGGCCTGGGCCTGCTGGTGTGGAACCCTGCAGCAGCCCACCCAATGCTGTTTCTCCACCACAGCCACAGAGCACCCTCCATCAGGGTAAGTGGGCTGCAAAGGGATTAAGCAAATCCAGCCAGCACAGGCACAGAGAAGGGTCATATGCCAGATTAGCAGAGGAGTACACAGCATTCTCCAGAGGGAAGCTAAAATTATTTGCTGTTTGGGAGCCATTTCATGCCACCCTCAGACAAGTCTCTTGTAGAAGTCAGCAGGATGCTCCTCTGGTTATAGACTGCAGTGGGATTTGGCTTTGGCTCTGAGGAAAAGGGATTCCTAAGGGAAGCTTCTGGTAGCAGCATGTACACAAGCAAAACTGGGCACAGCAGTGTTTTTCTTTCCAAGTCTCCCTGCTCCTGAAAGGCCACCCATGGGACACAGCCATTTCTTGTGCATCCATTGTTTTCTGTGGATGTCTGCCAGGTATTACCATGGGGTGGAGCAGTGGCAGCTCCCAGGCCTTGCCCAGAGAAGACAAAGATGAAGACTGCCCTCTGCCTTTCTGTCTTCAGAGGCCACTCATAGCACAAAGAAGACATACAGGAGAGGATGGCAAGAGTGCAAGGGAACAGCCACAGCATCACTGTCCCAAAACAAGCTCCAACACTACCCAAGCTAACTCCCACAGCCAGCACAGCAGCAGCAGAAGGAGCCTTCCTGCAAGAGTTGGAGGGAACTTGGAGCAGATCACCATAGATCACTGGTTTTGGAACCAGGTACTCCAGTTTAAGAGTCAGAAGCTATACAGTACTATTCAATAGTAAAAAGAGACAGTTTAACACTCAGGGTGTATTAAGTTAACCACTGCCAGGTGGAGGTTCTCCATGGTGAAGCTTCTCCATTATAGAGAGGATGCATGGAGTGGAAGCTGAAAGGTGAAGGTGTCTCCAGCAGCTGGGGAAAGCCACCAGTGGAGGACAGAGGTGCAGCGAAGCTTCCTCCTCTTATTCAAACATGAAAGCTCACAGAAGCAACAGCAGGACTGACTCTAGCTTTCTCTCCTTTGGAAGAGCAGAGATCTACAAGGGCTTCTAGCAATAGGACAAGGGGGAATGGCTTTCAACTGGAAGCGGGGAGATTTAGACTGGAGATTATGAAGACATTCTTGACAGTGAAGGTGGTGAGACACTGGCAGAGGTTGCCCAGGGAGGTTGTGGATGTGCTCTCCCTGAAGGTGTTCAAGGCCTTTGAGCAACTTGGGCTAGTTGGAAGGTGTCCCTGCCCATGGAAGGGTTGTAACTAGCTGATCTTTAAGGTCCCTTCCAACTCAAACCATTCTATGATGATTTCAAAGTCCCCAAGGTCCAAGAGCCCCTTCTCAGAACAGTGTTCTAAGCCAAGCAATTTGGTTTCTTCACCACCTTCCATGCTGCCCTCTGCCTTTCTCTTTGGGGCAGGGGAAGTATTCCCTGCAGAAGCAGGATAAGATTTAGCAATGGCAGTTATAAGGAGCCTTGTGTGTCAAATAAACACTGTGTTTCTTACAAACAGAAAACATTTAAGTCATAAATCAAGGGCCCAGCTCCAAGAGGCTTGTCTCGGGAAAGGTGTCAGCACACACACATTTGGAGGGCTACTGCCCTCAGGCTGCCTGAAGGAAGTTTTGACCCAGGATATTAATACAGCTTATTTGATACAGAGCTAACCAGGCTGGGGCTCAGAGGTCTGTTTATATTACAAGACTGTGGGCCTTTGGGAGATTAACACCTAGAGAAAAAGCATCTGTGTTTGTTTTGGGTGAGGCTACAGTTTAAATTCTTATGTTATCACACAAACTAGACATGATAGATAATCAATGCCCTGTGATAGCTAGCGCTGAGGAGCTGGGCTAGTCTTGGTTTGCAGGATCATTATTCAGCATATCATTCTTCCTGTGCTCATTTATATTTAAAGTCAGACCAGGCATCTATTTTCCCTGAGACTTTTATCAATTCCTACCTGTGTTTTCACGTCTCAACATAAAGTAAACCTGCCTGGATTATGTCAGCTGTTATTGCTCTGTTATTATTACTTTGTTTATTATTATCTGTTATTATGCTCTGTTATTATTACTTTGTTTTCGTGGCTTGTTTGTTTTTTTTTTCAGCAATATAAAATATATTATGTTGTTGCAAAACATCATGTCACAGAAACCATACAGATGTCAGGCTAAAAGGGATCTTGAGGGCAACCAGTCTGTCTTCTTATCCAGAAGCAGTATCAAGTTTACTTTTAGCCATGAAAGATGCCTGTCAATCTTCTTAAAACCTTCAGGAGAGAGTTGAAAACATTCCTGGGTAACCTATTCCACCAATTAACAATTCTATACAGACAGATGCTTTTTACACAACCAAAAGTCTTGTTTTGCTACCAGCAAAGGCAATCTGAATTTCTTTTCCCTTCTTTAATCCACATCACAAGATCACAGGATGCTAGAGGTTGGAAGGGATCTCCATAGATCATTGACTCCAAAGCCCCTGCTAGAGCAGGACCAGAGAATCTAGCGCAGGTCACACAGGAATGCATCCAGACAGGGCTGGAAAGGCTCCAGGGATGAGACTCCACAACCTCTCTGGGCACCCTGCTCCAGTGCTCTGGGAGCTTCACAGTCAAGAAGCTCTTTTTCATGTTGAGGGGGAACTTCCTGTGCTGCAGTTTCCATCCAATACCCCTTGTCCTATCACGGGGCACAACTGAGAAGAGTTTGCCCCCTCCTTCCTGATCCCCACCCATCAGGTATTTATAAAAATTTATTAGATCCCTTCTAAATCTTCTGTTCACCAGACCAAAACGCATCTTAGGTAACTCCGCCCCTTTGAAAACACCAACATCTGAATTTGAGTCTACAGACACAGTATGTCTCAAGTTACTAAATTAAATATAGAGACACAAATGCAATCTAGGCAGATAAAACAAGCAGCACAGATTGGGGTCAGCAGCACCCTTGAGAGTTAGGTGTGTGTTACACTTTTCACATGCCTGAGCAAGTAAAGCACTGATCTGCTAAATCTGACAGAGAGTCTTCTATGAAACATGTGACAATATATAGTACTTCCTAGCCTATGGTCAGTGGACATGGTGACTGATAGATCTGCAGCCTCATTCCAATAACTCTTGCCTAGAAGACTTGCACCCTCCCTCAGGTATATCTTTTCTTCACACGCACACACACAAATCTTCCAGTCTCTCAGCACAGGTCATATTTTCGAAGTTTTGAATCAGTTGGGTCATTTTTCTGGATTTAACCACATTTCTTTACATCAGATTTTTGGAGAGGAGTAACAGCAGGCACCAACACAGGTTGGGGCTGCCCTGCTGGAAAGCAGCTCTGTGGAGAAAGCCCTTGGAGTGCTGGTGGGCAGCAAGTTCTGCATGGGGCAGCAATGTGCCTTTGTGGCCAAGAGGGCCAAGGGCATCCTGGGGTGCAGCAAGAAAAATGTGGCCAGCAGGGCTAGGGAGGTTCTCTTGCCCCTCTACTCTGCCCTGGCAAGGACACACCTCGAATACTGTGTCCAGTTTTGGGCTCCCCAGTTCAAGAGAGACAGGGACCTGCTGAAGAGATTCCAGCAGAGAGCCACAAGGATGAGCAGAGGACTTGAGTATCTCCCCTGTGAAGAGAGACTGAGAGCCCTGGGACAGTTTAGTCTAGAGAAGAGAAGGCTGAGATCTGATCCATGTGTACAAATATCTGAGGGGTGGGTGTCAAGTGGCTGAGGCAAATCTCTTGTCAGTGGTCAGCAGCAATAAGCCAAGGAACAACACCTACAAACTGAAACAGAAGGTTTCACCTCAACGTGAGGAGAGACTTCTTTACAGTGAAGGTGACAGAGCCCTGGAGCAGGCTGCCCAGAGAGGTTGCAGAGTCTCCCTCTCTGGAGACTTTCCAACCCCACCTGGATGCATTCCTGTGTGAACTATCCTAGGGGATCTTGCTTGGCAGGGGGTTTGGGCTGGATGATCTCTGGAGGTCCCTTCCAACCTCTAAAGTTCTGTGATTCTGTGAAAACAAGTCAAAGCTGAAACCCAAAAATCCAGCTCCTGACTTCCTGGCACTGAGCAGAGAGGTCTTGCACACAGGAGCTTTGCTCACACGCTGCACACTGAGAGCTGCTCTTTTAATGTAATTATCACATCTTTCATTCCTGTTTCACTTGCCAGGCACTTTTAGAACTCTCCTGTTGCCAAGTCACTGTATGCTCACAGATTATGTGACACACACTACTTTGCAGTTTCATAATCGGAGTGTCATTATGTTGGTCATTTTTTTTCTGACATTAAAGTGCTGCTTCATTTTTCTGGTCCTGCCTTCTACAGCATTTCTGCAAACTCTCAGCCTGGTGTCCTCCTTAAACTTTCCACATTCACTTTCTATTCCATCGTTCAAGTCGGTATTGAAACTGTTACTCCACTCTGGAACCTCTTCCAAAAAGCAAAAGTGAGCTCTCAGCAGAGCACCACTGCTAACTACTTTCTCAGCACAGGTTTTTGAAGAATTTCCAGTTTACATAGAATCATCATAGAGTCATAGAATGGTTTGGCTTGGAAGGCACCTTAAGGATCATCCAGCTCAAATCCCCTGCCATGGACAGGGACACCTCTTCCAGTAGACCAAGTTGCTCAGGGCCATGTTCAACCTGACCTTGAACATTTCCAGGGAGGGGGCAGCCACAACCTCCCTGGGCACCATGTTGAAGTGTCTCATCACCCTCACTATAGAGAATCTCTTCCTCATCTCCATTCTCAGTCTGCCCTCTTCCAGCTTCAATCCATTTCCTCTCATCCCATCACTGCAAGCCTCTGTACAAAGTCTCTCCCCAGCATATAATGTGCCATAGTGTCACAGGCCTCGTTTAAGTCAAGATGTATCACATTTATCACTTTCACCTTATCCACTCAGCCAGTTTCCATGTGAAGGAAGGAAATCAGATTTGTTTAACATGAGTTGTACTTGACAAATGTGTGTTGACTCTTTTTTATCACCTTGTTATCTGGATAGTGCTTACACATTGACTGCTTAACAATGTGTTGTGGTATCTCTTGACTGGTATCAAGGTTGGACAGACTGCTCCATAATTTCCAAGATCCTTCCCTCTTTTTAAAGATAGAGAGTCTGAGCTGTTAAAAATTGGGAGCAGAAAAAGATGTCTGCCTCCAACAAAAGCAAGACTTTGTGTGCAGTATGACAGCCACGTGCAGAAATTTAGACAGGAAATGCTTAATTATTTTCTAGAAAGCTTGGTCGGAACTGGTAAGTTGAATTCATCATTCGCATTATCTTGGGATGAGACGAAAAATAAGCAAAGTCCAAGGTCCATCACCAGAAATTAATGCTACCTAAACACAACCATTCACTGCCAGAGAAATATGATCACTATTACATAACCTCTTCCACCCTCTCCTGACAGTGGTTGATTATTCCCTACAGCGTATTTTCCACCGCTTTATTCAACAGACATTTAAGCAAATCGGAACACAGCTTCCCCCTGCTTCCCTTGGGAAATTGTTTCATGGCTATTTAATAGTCAGTTTGGTCTCACTGAAAACAATAATGCAAGCCTGAAACACAGAGTTAATGGCAGCTAATTGCAACAACAAATATGAAGTAGTAGCTACGCCTCCTTTCTTTCAGACAGCCTTTTCTATCTACAGGTATTACACTACTGATTCTTCTATTGTTTCCCCTCTGATTTCTGAACAGTTCATACTTTTTTTCTGTTTCCTGTTATACTGAGTCACAAACACACACCAGCATCTGCAGAGGTAGCTGGGGAGGCCAGGAATGCCTCACCTTCTGTTTTTTTGGATGCAGTTATACCAAGTGCCTCTCATATTCTTGCTGGTCTCTACCGTGGTTCCTCACGGAGAGAGAAGCCTCCATCAAAAGCCTCAAGTTGCACCAGCGGAGGTTTAGACCAAATGTTAGAAAAAAATATTTCCTGAAAGAGTGGTCAGGCATTGGGACAGGCTGCCCAGAGAGGTGGTGAATTTGCCATCCCTGGACGTGCTAAAAAAATGTGTAGAAATTGCACTTTGGTACATGGTTTAGTGGCCATGGTGGCATTGGGCTGATGGTTGGATGTGATGATCCTCGAGGTCTTTTCTGACCTTCATGATTCTATGATTCCATTCTAAAGAGATGATCTTGCCAACAAAAAGAACAAGAACACCACCCCATCCACCTTCATTACAATGTCACATACGATACCTTGACTTACATAAAAAGGAATGGAAGATCTTCCCTTACCATCACTGATGTGTATGACAGACACACACAAATACACACAAGCAACTGAGCACAGCAGAGTTCAGCTGAACATTGTCTAGTTACTGCATAGGTCCTTCAGTATCTCTGTCCGGAAATGACTAAAACACAGTCTGCAGCTTGTCAGAGGTTGAGCCCTCGTCAATTCCAACCTGTCATTCCTCTACTTTGCCTCCTGATTCACTTATTTAATCCAATCCAGTTCCATTCACAGAACCACAGTATCACAGAATTAACCATGTTGGAAAAGACCTCTGAGATCATGTTCAGCCAGCTGAACCAGTACCCCCAGGTCCCTCTCTGCCTGGCTGCTCTCCAGCCACTCTGTCCCCAGCCTGCAGTGCTGCACAGGGTCGTTGTGGCCAAAGTTCAAATAACTCTGGTGAAGAAATACAATGGAATCCTGGCTTATATTAAAAATGCTGTATCCAATTTTGGGCACCACAATACAAGAGAGATGTGGAGGTGCAGAGGAGGGCAACAAAGGTGGGGAAGGGCCTGGAGAACAAATCTTATGAGGAGCAACTTAGGGAGCTGGGGATGGTTAGTGTGAGAGGAGGCTGATGGGAGACCACATGGCTGCCAACGGCTACCTGAAGGGACATTGTGGAGAGGCTACTGCTGGGCTCTTCTTACAGCTTAATTGGAGACAGAACAAGGGGGAATGGCCTCAAGCTGAGACTGGGGAGGTTTAGACTGGACATTAGGAAAAAGTTTTTCCTGGAGAAAGTGGTCAAGGACTGGAATGAGCTGCCCAGGCAGGTGGTGGACTCATCAACACTGAATGTGTTTAAAGGTCATTTGGATGTGGTACTTGGGGATATGGCTTAGGGTGCACCTTGCAGAGTAACGTTATAGGTTGGACTTGGTAATCCCAATGGGTTTTTCCAACCTGGATTTTCTGTGATTCTATGAAATTGACATGTCTGGAGGAGAAGAGGCTCCTGAGCTGCTTGCAAGTCAGC
>VWYK01053344.1:0-16581 GCA_013399775.1 Semnornis frantzii
TTTTATTTTATATTATTTTTCCTGAGAATTGAAATTTACTGAAGTTACTGCAAAGGTGGATGGTTGTCAGTCATTTCTCTTTTTAAACCACACCTTTTACATCACTTTATTACAGTATGCTTTGCTAGGAGTTTGCATAAAATTTCTTGTTCATCCTAAATTAAATTAAGATAGGACCAATCTATTTGGAGAGAGAGGTCTCTCCCTGCCATATTCTGTCAATTTCAACAATAGAATTCAGGCACTTTTTCTGCTTTGAAGTGCTGTCCTCAGCTTCAGCACAAATTGGTTTACAGTGAGAAATTCACTGATAGGAGAACATCTGAGATATTGAAGTATGTAGGTGCGATCAAAGTGAAAAATGTAGTGGGATGTTTCTCTTGACATTTCAGTCCAGAGGGGCACAGCTGATTACCACCTGACTTACAGAAATGCCAACAGGGTATCTTAATGAGATCCTTCAGGCATGTATGTGTGTCTAGAAGAGTGTGGATACTGCCAGTGACCATCTGATTTAGCATACATGTGCTGATGAACTCACCTACTCAACTGTAGTAAAGACATGTTCAAAAGTAGAGACTAAATCTGTGCAGTCCTGGACTTTTCCCCATGAGAGTACACGAGTAGAGACCAAGCCAGTTAGGTTTTGAGAATACGCTGATGTATTGCAGAAAAGACTGTCAAAAACTGTTTATTCAGCAGTTAGTGGGAGAAGATTGCTGGTACGATACATGTTGTTGCAGTGGAAGAACTACTGCTATTCCTCAAATAAAAAATGGTAGAGAGAATTCCTGTAGGTGGATTGCGTAGTGAATTCATGATGCTGATATGGCATGCTGAGGAGCATTGGTAGAAGGACAGGTGTTGCTTTGCAGTGTCTCTAGGCAGTTTGGTGATAAACTGCAAGCCTGGCAGGAAGTCAAATCTCACACTGATTAAGAATCTTTTCAAAATCAGGATGCAGTTTAATTGGAATTTACTTTGGTCTTATGACGTTTAGTTTCTTTCTTAATTTTTTTGAGTTTCTGTAATTATGAAAGAATTATTTTTTTGGAAGCTCTCAACTTTGTTCGCTGCATGGAAGAAGTTGAGAATGTCAGTTATAAAGGGTCAAATATGAACAAAAGGAACATCTATGATGTTTATGAAATTGCCACTTTGTGACTTAAATGGTTTGAAGCAATAAATGCTATTGCAGGAATCTGTGGGGGTTTTATTCTGGTTTGGTGCATTTAAAAACACAAATGTTTATTAAAAATACCTATTCCTATTTATAGAATATTTGCTTTTTCAATACTCCATTTAATTTTATTTCAATGGATATGGTTCCAGTCACTGATGTCTTCTTTTTTGTTTCTATTTTTCAGTTACACCAGCAGAGTTGTTTCCAATGGACTGAAGGCACAGGTTAATAATCCAGAACTGAAAGTCAGAGGACTGGACCCACTCATCAGCAATTTAATTGATAAACTTCAGCACTTTAATAAAGTAAGTAATTTTTAGAGATAAAAGCATTTTTCACTGGGTTTGATATCAGAGCTGAAGTTAAAATTGCTAGGTGGTGCTGCTTCTCATGATCCATTTCCCAAGATCACAGACCTGAAATAGCCATGGAGTGGACCTGGTACTAAAGGCAGCTGGTTAATGTTGAATGGGGAAAAATCATTTCTCTGGAGGTCGATCTAGTTCCTGGTTGGTTTTCCACAGCTGTTGGTTGACTGTCTTGCAGTTCACAGTCCCAGGAACATGGAGGAACTCCCAAGCCACACAGTTCACACGCATCTTGTGACTAGTCAGGCTGTGTGAGCACCTTTGGGAGCCCCGTGACATTCTTGTGTTGGAGGAGTATCTCCTTTGTGCAGCTTCCTGTTTGCCAGTGGTGCAGATATGATAAACAGATCAAAAGAAAAATTAATCTATCAGGGTGTGATAGCCGAACTGTATGGAATGCTGAAGTGAGGACAGGAGGTGCTCCAGGAAGAATTAACCTTGTACCTTTGAAAACATTTATTGACAAGCCTTGTCATCAAGCCCCTCAGCCCAAAAGGAAGGGTAACCTGCCAGTGAATTGGTCAGAGGCACAATTAACCTGTGTCTGTCTCTGTCATCTCTCTGGGTCCTCTCAGACAGTGCAGTTATGCTGCATCTGCTGTCTCTCAAAGATGAGTACATGATTCTCTGATGTTACAGCTTCAGCACACCTCTTTGTGAGCTCTTCGAGCAGTGCCAGTCCAAATGAGCTGGAGCTAACAGATTTAACAGAGATTGATTTTCATTTAAAGGAGGCATGTTTTCCAGTCAGCTTGAAAGAATGCTTACAACAGTGTGTTCAGAGTCAGATGTGTTTGCACATTAGTCTACTTGTAATCTTTCACCATTAGAGAGTGATGGAGCACAGGGATATAAATAGTTAGAAGAAAACCACTGTAAGATTAAAGTCCACCTTGAGAGTGGAGTGTACAGGAAGAGAAATACTCTGCACAGGTAGAATGGGAGAAGGAATTGCTTAGTCAGGATGTTGGAGGTTATTAAAACTCTGGCTGTGACTGGGACTCATGGTTTGATCTCTTATTTACACCTGCAAAAGTACAACCCTCCTTTACTTCTCAGCAACCACCAGCGGTAAATCCATAATCTAACTAGTAATTAGTGTTTTTGCTAAAGCTTACTTGGCTCTAAAGTCTTTTACTGTTCTGTCAGCAGCAGTTTAGGGATTCTTTGTATCACACTCTTTGATTTAAGTTGCCATGGGGGATTACAACAACCAGTCTGATGCAGTGCTTAATATTACAGTGAAATAGACATTATGTGGTCAGATTGATGAAAAGGATAATTCATTATTTATCTGCCTTTGCATGTTACAAAGTAGAGTGTTAATTTACTTTATAAATATTAGATATATCCATCTGTGTAATAGTCTTCTATAAACACTGACAATAGGAACTAGTTAGAAATAGATTAAATTAAAAGTAGCTGTGTATTGGAAATTTTATTTCTTTGTCTGCTGCAGAAAAACAGAAACCTGAACAGTCACATAATGAGCTGCATACCAATTGTCTTAAGTTATGTGTGTTCATAAAACAGCCTCAACAAGCACTTTTTTAACCAGAAGAATAAAATCCAATTCTTAGCTCTTTCTGCAAGTTTGAGATGTTGCTTTCTGTTACTTGTAATTCTGTTTTAGGAGAATATCATCCTTAAGTAAATGTAACTCCCATTAGATTGAGGTGCTTAGCAATAATGGATTCCAAGGGTGAAGGATTAAACAGAATACTGATTATTGCCCTAAGATGGTTTGTTCCTAAGTACTTGGAATAATATCAATTCCTTTGATCATAATTTTAGCAAGATTTCTTCAGAGATCAAAGCATCAAAGAAGTTGCTAAATATCTAAGGCTTTCACATACAACATCAAACATGTGTAGCTGTTTTCTGCTTCTTGGATTTTTATTTCAGTTGTGATATTAATATACAAATAAAACCTGACACTGAAAAGCCGATTAAATCAGGAGTTTAAAGTGTCATCAATAGTGCATGCAGACTTTACAGAGGAAGTGTTATACAGAATCCCATTACTCATTTTGCGGGCAAATTGATTTTTTTTCCATCAAATTAATCTTTTTTTTTTTTTTTTTTTTTAAAGCAATACATAGGTAGAATCTAAAGAGTGATAAAATAAAGCACTATCTTTGCATCTTTTTAAATGTTTCTTAAATATTTGACATCTGCAGCACTACTCTAAGCAACAGTTGCATATTGCATATCCAGAAGCAATCCTGGAGAGGCAGGAAGCCTGGAGAACAGACACCAAAGCAATGCACAGAATATATATCATAGGTGATCTTACACTCCTAGGCCCCAACAGTCGTCTACCACTTAATGCTGCTAAACTACCTAGAAGAAAGTATGTTCTTGGATAGGACACAGATGTGCTGAGATTTTTAAAAGAAGTAACATTTCTGTCTTACCAAAACAAGCTCCAGCCATGCAGCATCTATTTCTCAGAGAGTCTGGACCTCTTTGCGTTCTTCCTTTCATTTTGTTTTGCAAAGCTGTGTGGTTTTGAAGATCAGAATCGTCTCTTGCTGAGTCAGTTTGCTGAGGTTTTGGAGTGCTGTCAACTAGAGCTATGTTCAACAAGATTCTTTTTTCTAGAAGATATACCTTAGTTCAGCAGTTCATTTTTTGAGCAAATCTAATTGCTGCTGTCTTAGATCCCCTTCCACCTCCTGTCTTCTACTGCTGGACCCTCACTCCACATCATCATAGCTGAAGGCTCCTTGCCCTATTCCAGGAGTCCCACCCATGGTGCAGCAGAGTGGGTGAGTCTTGAGGTAACATGGGCCTCTGGCCACTGAGGTAGTGATGCAGCACGTGGCTGTGAGCAAGAGTGGCTTGTCACTGCCCATGCAGAAATATAATTTACATCCTAGACTAGCAGTCTTTGGTGTCCTGTAGCCAGTTCTTTGATAGCTGCCTCCCTGGGCAACCTGTTCTTTACAAGAATTTATTTCTAATATCCAATCTAAATATTCCCTCTTCAATCTTAAATCCATTCTCTCTTGTCCTATTACAAGTTCTAGTTGGAGTATGCCAGCTCCAGCACATTACAAGTAATCTGTATGCAAGTCATCTTCCATTTTAACCTGTCATTTAGGCTGAAGAGCCAGTTCATGGGAGATTATAGCATCTCCTCATCTTTTTCATCTGGGACTTAAATCCTCACCACATTATTGTTGGTTTGTTTTTCAGTTTTGTTTTTTTGGGTGGGTTTTTTTAAGATTATGCAAATAGCAGACTATTTTATAACCACTTTGGAAAGCCAGAAGTAAAGTGAAATTTAGAGAATTTTATTCAACAATTACTGTTATTTGCATCTCTGGCAGATAAGGCATTTGAAGGGTTTATTGCAGCTGCTGATTCACATATCAATAGAATTACCGAATTACAATTTACAGTAACATTTAGTAATGCAAAAACAGAATAAGTGTAGTCTCAGGTTGATTCTGAAAAACCAGCTATTAGAAACAACATCTTTTCCTCCCTCTTCTGAAATGAGCAGATGTGAACTGCTCCTGATAATAAACATTAAAACCCACATTGCACCTTTTTGAGTACTTCTTCTTGCCACATAATCACACTTAAATACGTTTTAATGTTTTTTTCTTCAGCATAATGCTTTTCACAGTTCAAACATGAGTGGTTCTGAGGCTAAGGTAAAAAATCCTAAAGGATCAATTGTATTGAAAAGCAATGAGAATGGTAGGGAAAAGGTTTATCAGATATGACTATATCTGTAACCAGACAGAGTTACATGGGCATTCTAGAAGGATTATAATATAGTAAGTATTACACAAGTTTAACTTATTTGTCTCTTGTCAGCCTAAATCTAATCTTGACAGATTTTGAGAACCAGTGTGTTTTGCTGTTGTCTGTCAGAGATGAATGCTTAGGGCATGGCTGTAATTCAAGAAGACAGTGTAATATCCCAGTGCTTAAAATGAGAGTAATGTCATAGCAGGTCTTGCTGAATCTGTGCCTACATATTTTTATAATTTCTTTACCCCAACAAAACTCTCATGGACCTGCCAGGTGAACTAAGAAATGCAGGTCACTTGAATTCCTTTTAGATGTGTGTGTAAAGGATGCCATCATAGAAAAGTTCAAAGCAACAACACTAAGATGTTTCTTCTCGATAATGAACTAGCTCTGATTTAATCTTGAATATAAATTTCATTGGGTTAGGTGGTAGAGAATAATACAATAAATTCTTTAATACTGTTTAATTTAAAAGTCTTATTATTTTAGACATCTATATATTTATTATAATGTAGAGTTTTCAGATGAGATTTAAGTGGAGACATGTTGGTTTGATTTTCATCCGAAGTTATAGCTGACTTGGACTATGACTCAGAATATTCCATTCTTCATTCCACACAGTGAAAACATAGAGAGGTAATCATCTTAGACCTTTACTATATGACTGCTGGTACTTCGCATTTAAACAGTCCCACCAGGCTTTAAAGTGTTATTGCTTACCTCCCCAGACCTGCAGAGACTTGTAACTCTTATGGAACGTATCACCTTTCCCAGAACTGCCAGATGTCTGGATTTTCAAAACAGGTTTGGGGTTTTTTTGGTTGTTTTTTTGTTTTGTTTTGTTTTTTCTTTGTGTGTACAAAGCATCTGGAGGCTTTGGACATTTCTTCAGGATTTCAGTTGCTCCATATCCCTTTTTAAAAGTGTGAAGCAAGACATCTGAAAATCCCGGAGATACTCCTTCTCTCTTCAGTGGCTAACCACGCAGGCCATGTGTCACTGGAGGGACTGAATTTAATGCAGATGCACAGATTAATAGACACAGTGAAGGGACTGGGCCGCTGTACTGGTTCTGCTGTGTGTACAGTGTGCTGACAATCTCTGCACGTGTAGGACACTTTCAGGGCAACAGAAAGGTTGAGTTCTCAGCACAATGGTGCACCATCATATCCTGGTGAAGATTACCCCAGGGCTGATTTTACCTTTCCAAGTAACATGTGCTATGTTACTACTCAGCTGGCGAAAGGAGTCTGTAGCACAAGAGGTGTGTGGAATTTGAACGGTCTGGTCATAGACATCTTAAAGGTTGATCTTATCTCAACCTGCCTGCAGTTCAGGTACAACAGAGATGCTCATTGACGCAAACACTTCTGCAACCCTTTTTTGAATTCACCTCACTCTAAGAGCCCTCACCACTTTCATCTCCAAATGTAAACAGCAGTGATAATTGAATTAACACAGTGGTTACTGATTAATAAATATCAGCAAGAAATGCATACACTTCAGGAAAATAAAAATAGAATTAATGAAACCTGAAACAATTATCTTTAAAGTCTTATAATGCCAGGAAAGAGAAAATGGACTATTTGGGTTTGCTTTTTTTTTCTGTTTGTTTCCCCCTCTGCTGTATAAAAATTGCTCATGCCTATAGTCAAATAAACTATCATCTCAGATTACTTCATCAGTTAGACAAAGCTTGTTTCTCATCCTATTTTTTTTCCTGAAATGTTTGTTCTTATTAGATTCATGGACTGTTTTTCTTCACCCCTGCTAAGAATCAGACGTCTCTTTGCTTCCAGATATGGATGCTGAATGCTCAGCTCAGAGATGAGTTATGATCTTTTCCGTAGTCCATATGCAATGAAATAATTAATCCCAATGCTTGAAACAGTCCTGCTTACTCAAAGATTCAAAGACTTTGTGTGGTCTTCTGTATGGTTTTCTAAGGATATATATATATATATAAAGGATATATATATATGTATGTTTATACGCACACACACCTATGCAATGTGTGCTGTAGAAAATTTTTGGAGACATCAGATTTCATCATATCTGTAAATATACAGAAATGTTGTCAGCCTCAGAAAAGAACAAAAATCTAGTAGCAGTTGAGGTCTTTCTTCTTTAAGGAACCTGGCAGGTTTCTGATACATATAGTTCTTTGCAAGTCAACTCTGGGTCTAAAGTTTTTGTAACATATTTTTGCATCAGTTTGTCAATCACAGCTGAGAAAATACATCTACTATCTGTTGGGGGATTTTTTTTGTTACTGAGAAGAACCAAAATCAACAGCAAGCAGTCTATCATGCGATAGTGCATCAGGATGTGGCAGTGTATCGCAGGCTGCATAGTCATGGGGATACTTCACTAGGAAATATTTCCCACAATAAAGGCTATAGTTTTTAGAGAATTAAACAGGATGTAGATGCTGATTGCTAGGGAGCATTTATCTGTCAGGACCTCCATTAGTAAAATTCACAGGAAATATATTCCAACAGTGGGCTGGAGGCTGTTCTTAGTCTTCTGCAAACCACTTGCTTTGAGACCAGTAATTTGTGCCCCTTCCTCATTTTTGGCTTACATGTCCCAGGTCAGCTCCTGGTGGAGCACTCATTGGGAGGTGGTCTTCAGGGGAGGGAGCAGGGACAGGCTTGGGGCATAGATGGCTCAACTGGACTCCTGCTGGAAAATACAAAGACATGGTCATGAAGGAAGAAATACTCATTCAGATGCCCTTTGTCTGGGTACCTTGATGGGCAGATAGAAAAGCTGACCAGTCAATATAATTCTGTCATTCATCTGGAGATGTCGGATCTCCTCATTCAAGGCCTAGAAGCCGTGGTCACTGTGCTGTGTACACTGGTTTTCTTTCCTCAGATGAAAAGGAGTTTTGAAGCTCTAACCTTGGTTCTGCTACAGCATTAAAACTCCTGTCAAAACCAGAAGTTTATCCATGAATTACAACAGGAGTGCTCTTTCTAGTCCAGTCCACTGAAGAAAAAAAAAAGAATCACTGGAGCAATGTTTTATAGAGAGCATATGTTAATGTTGTAATTTATTGCTAATTGAGGTACATATCATCCCTGGCTGAAATCAATGTACTCTTACCATCCTGAGGTCTACAGGTTGTTTGCATGGTTTTGTTAAATATAGTGACTTGAGATATAATTAAATAAATTTAATTAGCATTAAGAAATTACTTTTTGACATTAGGAACAGCATCAAGATTTCAATAGAAACAGAAATTGTGAAATACTGTCTCAAGTAACCCAAAATGTGGCACTTTAAAGTAAGACAAATCTGAATCTCAATGTAAATCCAGAATATCTTATTATATGCTAGCAAATATATAATGCTAAAATGCCCGTTTATTATTCATGTGTTGTGTCTCAGGGTGTGCTGGGCTATTTGTCTTGCAAGCGTTTTCAGAAATTATTTGCCCAGATGGGCCATTCTATGTGTTTTGTTTTCCTCGTTGTGAGGAAATTAGTCTTAATAAATCAAAATCACATATTGAGTCACAGTAGCGACTTGAGCCAACTGGAGGAGAGGGAGGAGAGAACTGCTACTGTTTCAGGCTCTTACTGAGCCAAAGCATTTCACATATACAAAAACATAGTTTGAAAAAATGAGTCTAACATAAAAAACCCAACAGACTTTGGCTTGAGTGCCCAGTTCTAGTTGGACCTGATTAAAGAAAATGAAACTATTCTGCTCAAATGAGGCCACATCTGGAGTACCGTGTCCACTTCTGGGCTCCCTAGTTCAAGAAAGGCAAGGATTTGCTGGAGAGAGTCCAACAGAGGCTACAAAGATGATTAAGGAACTGGAGCATCTTTCTCATGAGATTAAGCTGAAACACCTGGGACTATTTAGCCTGGAGAAGACTGAAAGGGGATCTCCTCAATGCTGATCAATATCTAAAATGCAAGGGTCAGGAAGATGGGGCCAGACTATTTTCAGTGGTTCTATCTGATTATGAGGAAAAACTTCTTTCCTATGAGGGTATCAAAACCATGGAACAGTCTGCACGGAAAGGCTGTGGATTCTACTTCTCTGGAGAGATTCCAAATATACCTGTGCAGCCTGCTCTGGGTGCCCCTGCTTTAGTGAGGGGGTTGGACTACATGATCTACAGAGGTCCCTTTCAGCCCTCATCATTCTGGGATTCTGTGAGCACAGATAAGCTGTGAAGTGTTTTGGATCCTTTGGTATAATGGCTGCAAGAGGAAAGGGACAAGCCTTGGAGGGATCTCCTTTGACCTGACTGGTGGATTGTGGTCTGGGAGCACAAGGCCAGGCACAGGAATACAAGGGCTGATGTGGGCACCCAAGGGCAGGCAGGAAAGCAAGACAGGGGTTGGGGTTCAAGGCATACAGGAAAAGCTGGTCAGCCCTAGGAGCTTAAATTGCTGTACAAGAAGTGGAGGCAGCAAAAGGGAAACTTTTCCACCATTAATGGAAACACTGTGGTTTCTTGCCACCCCAAGAGAAATACACCACTTTAATAACTGTTGTCTTTGTGGTACAAGGTGCTAACCAAAAGATGTGCTCTTGTTAATGTTCAGCTGCTGTTAACAGCTCTTGTTCTTGATCAGAAGTGCCCTGTTGTGGGCTTTGGCAGAGGGAAGGAAGCAGAGCTCTGCCTGCTATGTTAGCCTGTGTCTTTTGATCTTAATTGACTTTTTAAAAGAGAGAAAGACAGCAATTATTATTGAATTAATTAAGGTTTCAATACTGAAATATTAAATTCTCTTTTATGTAGATACTTATTCTATTAGCCCATCATCTTTTTCTGATCACTTGAGTAATTGCAGGTCATATACATTGTTTTAACTTACTATCATTAGATGTGTGATTATGGTATTTACTTTTGATCTCATTCCTGAGGCACTTATCATGCTTGTTTTTGGAGGTGATAAGCTTAGTGTAATAGGAAAGAAAGACAGAGATTTATGGGCTGGTGGTTGTTTTCTTTAGGGTAGAAGAAAGCTCTTCAAAAAATTGATTGATCATTGCCCAAAAGGAAGACAGGGTCGTTTTCCTCTTTCTGTTCCACTGCTAAAGGGAGGAGACAGGTAGAAAAAGCAATGTAAGAGAATAAAACTAAAGACTACCTAATGTACAAAGTTAACCTACAAAGCTTCGAGTGGGTCTGTACTGCTGGTGACAAGTAGATTAGTGCTACTAAAATATGCTGCCACCTCCCAGTTAAAACAAACAACTAGTTTCCAGCAATAATTTGGCTCGCATTGTAGAACAAGTTGATGAATCAGACCTGGACCTCAGAAGCCTTAGATCAGATGTCACTCTAACAGAGTTCTCTTGCTAGATACCTACTGTGGCTGCCCACGGTGGGTGTTCAATGCCAGACGCTTCCTGCACAACTCAGAAGCACGGAAGCCAAGTCATTGGTGACACCTGCAGCCCTCATACTTAGACTACTTGATGAGTTCCTCTGTGGCAGCTTTATGTGAGATGATTCACACTTGTCTGCCCAGGCAAGCAGCCTTATAACACATCTCGCTATATCTGTGACATGTAGAGGGGCCAAAACCTCTGAATCGGTTTGATGCCATTTGTATTCATGTGATCAGGCTCATAATTCTTTAAGGACAGTGTAAAGAAGAACTAAAGGTAAGCAAGAGGTGAGGTTAGGCAAACTTTCTTGTGTTACTGTCTATTCTCTAAAGGAGAAAATAGGGCCAAAAGGAAGCACCAGAGGAATACCTGATATGCTCTCCTGTCAGTGTTCATTCCCTTATGCTTTGGAATTGAGAAAGCAAGCCTGAATATTGGAGAGGCTGCTTCGGGAATAACCTTTCATTTCTATTTAGGGAGACATTCACAGTAATTTTTAAAATAGGAAAGACTAAAAGACACAATTCTTTTGTTGGAGGCAGAACTGCTACTGTGAAACAGCATTGTTCGCCAATTTAGAGAAATTCAGTCTTACAATAGAGCTGTTTTTCTTCTGACCCTGTCCTGGGCTTCTTTGATGTTGTACGTAATACTTGCAAAGGTTCAAATATTTGACATCTCACACCCACCTGATCACACACACACATTCCAGAGCCATGATGAGAATAGTTCACCACATCCAGAAGAGATCTTAGGTTATCAGACACATTTTCCTCATCTCATCATGGGCTTTTCTGCAAGCTAGAATAAAAAAAGGCAAGATGTATGCAGGTGCATCAGCCTAACTAATAAAATCACACAAATGCCAGTTTGGCACAATCATTGTTGCTACTGTTCTTTTATCAAAAACACGATGCACTTCTTGGATGGCCACAGACTTCCATGACCTTGGCCTCCCAAAGGCAATACCTTTTGACCTTGTGTTCCTCAGAACATGACACAGCTCAGCATTCTGGGTGCTGAGCCTGGTGGTTGGCTTGACTGTAGATGCCTTCTCACTCTCTGCCCATGAGCAGGCCTTGGAGGCCTCTTCCGTCCTGACATTGAGGCATCTCTCCCTGCTTCCAGCTTTCCAACTGATGTCCTGTTTTCTCTATTACTGAAGCTTGATACTGTATATCCATGTCTTTCATCAGAATTCCCAGGATAAACTTCCCAGCAGATAAAAGAGTCTTACCTACCTGCTTGCTAACACTAGCTGCAGGACAACCATCTAGTAGGGTGAACCACTTTTATTTGTAACCATTTCTTAATTTTTATCTTCTTGCTTTTGTGTCCAGACTTGGATATTTGCAAGGAAAATAAATTCAGCTAATGTGAAAAAGTTCTGTGGGGATTTTACTACACTCTGATTTTCACCATCTATTATTTCTGTGAGCATTAGCTAGTCTAACTGTCTTCCTTTCTTACTGGCCTTTTTCACCCATATTGAAAAGGGTTTTTTTGTGAGAATCAGCCTAGTTTAAGCCTATTTTAAAATAATTAAGTTAGATATATTATTTCAAGGAACCATGAAAGCTCTTAAGCTGAGTATATCATCTGATTTCATTGTACACCAGACAGTTCATGCAGTTTACCCCTAAGTCAGTTCAGTCCTAGGCAAACATGTAGGCTTCAGAGGGGGAGGTATAGCAGGGAATGGAAAGGATTTTCTGTAGTCATAGGACACTACAATGTCGTTTCCCATAACATAAGGGACGATAACAGGGACTCCATCTTTAAGAAAGGTTAAAACTCACTTTCAAATAGAGATGTACTGAAGTTCTGGCACTTGGTCTCTGCATTCTGTCCCAAGAGGAGCAGAAGTTACTTACAGATAGGTAGCACTTGAAAACAAGTAGCTGTGTCCCAGGCCTGAGCTTTGGGCAGTTCTTGGAACAGGAAGCTGCATTGCCTTGCAGATGAGTTAGTGTTTGTGGGGCTTTCTTTAAACAGCTCCGGGAGGACTGTTTCTCACAGATAAAAACCCTGAGACTGTGGACCCTGCCACTCGCAAAGAAATACTCTGTCTTCCTTAAGGAGCAGGTTGTCGTGGTAGGCCTGACTAGGCCAAAACAGGCTTATACATGTCCTGGCTTGCCCAGCCATGTTTTTCTGCTCTCCCTCTTTCTGCTATGGGGAGAAGAAACTGTGGGAAACAGGACAGAGAACCTGGAGCCACTGTGTCTGAGGACCTTGGCTTGCCCAGACTTGTTTTGCTCCTGTTTACATCCTGTGGTGAACAAGGTGGACACACTCGGCTTGTGCCTGCCTCGTGCAGGGCCAAGGTTCTTTCCCAAATTTGGGTAAAGCGAGCCTATGGCTTCACCTCATATGGTCAAGCTTGGCTGACTGCCACTCCGATTGGCTGTTCTGTGTCCAAAGGCCCATTAGTCTTGGGCTGTATTGATAAAAAGAGATGAGTAGCTGACACAAGCTGCTCTGCCCTTGTATTTGTGCTTGCCTGCTGTTGCTTGCTGCCATTGCTGTCTGCTTCTGGCAGTGTACTGCCTTATATTGCATTCTGAGCACCCTGGAAACTGCCTGCCTCAAGGTTACCAGGAACAGGCTCTAAATGCCTCCATGCAATCGACCTGCATAGCCAGCCTGACACCGTGCTGAGACTGTAAATGGCAAGACATCCTGCCCGCACCTGAAAGCCTCCTGCCAAGACAGGAGATCCTAGAGACACACAGAGCATCCAGAGGAGCCAGGCAAGTCAGAGATTGTCTGCCTCCTTTCCCCAGCACCTTGTGAAGTCTGGGAAGAACGAGAAGTATCAGCTGCTGACAAGACAGTAACAGAATTCCCTGAAAGCGTTTGGGTACTGTCTGAAGCTGTATCTAGTCCTGGGGAATCGTGAGATTAATATTTTGTTAGGAAATACTTAAAGCCTCTTGTAAATCACCATTGCCTTCTGCCATATGCAGAAAGGAGCTCCTTGAGTCCATCTAGTGGGCAAGCAGTGTATTGACTGCAGGAACCTTCTCTTCCAGTTCAATTAATGTTTCTATATTTTTGCTAGTTATTTCTAGATCTAGTTATTCCTTTGTATAATGTTTTCCATGACCATTGCAGAAGAACCTGACTATTGTTAAAATCAGTGGTCAGGGTGGTCAGAGTATTGAATACCAAAATTAATAAACAATATTAATTTTTTAAAGTCATATCTTACAACGATTAATTACCCCTCCATTACACAGGTTTTCCTGACCCTGCAGAGCTTGATAAGCTCAGAAGACCTGGCCACCCAAGTGCTAGGTAGTATTCTTACAAAGTGGCTGTCCAAGAAGCTAAGCTGTGGCATGGACTGGGTGGTAGTCTGGCATCAGCTCAGCACAGACCGAGACCCAAGTTCTTTTGCTGCACTCTGAGCTACGGTATTAACCAGACTGTCCCCATCATGCCGTTCTAGGCTGATACCTTGAGAAGTGACATTTAATCACTGCTATACCAAATGACTTCCTTCACTCTGGAGGTGAAACATTTGTAAAAGTAATGGTGGGAAATACTGTGCATCTGTGTCTTAAGTGTAAATTCACACAGTTTAGTTGAGTGACTGTCCTTGGCCTTCTTTAAAAGTCTAGGTCTAAGCCAACAGTATACGAGGTGGCTTACATGTACTGATAGATGATTTTCCCAGAGCAGTGGTAGATGCGCCCTCTCTGGAAGTGTTACAGGCCCAGCTGGATGAGGCTTTGAGCAGCCTGATCTAGTTAAAGTTGCCTCTGCTCACTGTGGGGCATTTGAACCAGATGACCTTTGGAAGTCCCTTCCAACCCAAACCATTCTCTGATTCTTTGATTCTATGAAAACGCAGAGCACTTGCATTAACAGCTGTCATAATTAATAGCCCAATGATAGTAGGCATTTTTCCCAGATGCCCTTTGAAAGGCATGTATTTTAGTTGGTTCTTCTGTAATCTTCTCCCAGCATTTATCAGAGTATAGATGTTGTCAGAGAATAACAGACCATTTGAGGTTGGAAGGGATAATCTGGAGATCATCTGGCTCAACCTGCTGTTGAAAGCAGGACCTTAGATTAGCTTATCCAAGGCCCTGTAAAACCAAGTCTTGTCTAACTCCAGTGAGCGAGTGTGACGGTTTGGGAGGTCCCCGCCCCCCCACACTTTAAAATGACCCAGGCTAGATTCTCAGCCGGCTGGAAGTTAAGAGATGAAGCTATATTTACAGCTCAGCACAATATACAAGCAAATATATACAGTATATACAGGAATATTTACAGAAATATACAAGTTTAAGGTAATACAGACACACAACTCCCCTCCCAGAAATCAGAGACCCCAGGAGGGGCTCCCAACCACCCTTCCACCTTCTCCCCACTCCCACACCTTACCCCAAGGTTTGGCTTACGCGCAAGGAGGATCGGCTGGGGAGGATTAGAAGAAAAGTGGTTAGTGAAGTTATTCAACAGAGAGGAGAAGCCAGAGCTGCTAGCCCAAGACCCAAGCAGCAAGCAAGCCAGTAAGTAAGTAAGTCCCTCGTGACCCAGACTGCCAGCTCGAGAGACTCTTATCTTCTTTGTTATGGTTTCCTTATACCTAAACATCGCAGCAAGCCTCTGAGTGAAGTAGACATCACCACTGTTTTCCTTCACAGCCTTTAGTACAATTTTCTCTACTAAAAAAAAATATTCCAATTAACTCAAACCAGCACAGCGAGATTCCATCTCTTCTCTGGTGCCCCTCTGTTTTGTGTTTGTTTGCTTTTATCTATGAAAATAAGTACGCTAGTCTTAAGTCCCTCACTTCTTCCTGTTTGCAATGTTCTCAAGGTCCAACTTGAGAACTATAAACAATAGTTCTTGGGCACAGAATAGGCACTTTATACCTTTATACACTGAAATATGTTGAAATATGTTGCAATTATAACTTGATAACAGGATGCCTGGAGGTTTCTACTTCCTATAGGAAAACATCCAAAGGAAATGACAACAAAAGTAAGGAGCATGTCTCCATATCTTGCACAGAGCAGATTCCTGTTGCAAATCCAGCCTACCTAGTTTACCACCAGTAGAGCTGACGTAACTAAATGGAGAATACTGGTTAAGCAGCAGCCCACTTGTTTACAGAATGCAGTCTGACTGGAGAACATTTACTGCTGTGCACATGGTGCTGAGTAAAGCCTTGGGTATTGCAGTTGGAAACCATTTGCACATTACTGTTCTGTTGAATAGCACTGAGGTGCATGTAAGAGTCTGCATGCCATGGCTCCTCTGGACTTGCAAGTGTGGCCTACTCCTGACTATAGGTGGGACTTTTCCTACCTTCAACTGTGATTTCATGGCTGGAAATGACACTTAGAGATTTGCAATCCTGAAAATACCCAGGCCCTTGGTTTCCCTTCCCCTAAATACCTCAGGTTTTGGCTAGCTGAAGTGTCTTGCTTCGCAAATATGATTTATTTACTATGCACTGTTTAGTGACACCTACAATCTATCCTGCTTCCTGGGACTGTATGCATTTTAAATGAGATAATACATTTATTTCAGCTGCCTTTTTCATACATCTGAAATGAGCCTGTGCCTCAGTGCAGTTATATGGGAGTGGATCTATCTGGGGCTGAGTATTGCCAGTATCAGTTGTCATGGATGAACTTGTCGTTATGTAGAGCAGTCACCCAGGAGACCACTGATTCCCTTCAGAAACAGGTAGCCTCAACACTAATAGCAAAGTGAAAAATGAGAGGCAGTGAATAAGGCAGTGCCACTTCTCACACAGAGATTCCACACTCTCATCACAGTTTTCTCAAGCTGGCTTTTGAGATGTACAAAGACACTAGTCTTCACTCTCGAGGAAAGTAATCCCATGGGAAGGCTCTTATCACATAAATCTCATAT
>VWYK01053363.1:0-14928 GCA_013399775.1 Semnornis frantzii
AGTCTTTTCCAACCTAAACATTCTAAACCTAAACAATGATTCTGTGATCTGAATCGAACCATGGATACATGGTGTACCTTGTCCTAAATGCAGCTTTCTGCTTGCTTTCAGCCTGTGAGTCGTATTTGTCCCTCGTAGTTTGTGGACTGAACATAAGTCAATGAAGGAAAGTGTTTTTGAAGGCTTTCTATAGGACACCCTGTCAGCTGAGGTAGGTGTCCCTGGGGTGAACTGTTTCACATTTATTAACAGTAAGGTTCATCTTTTGTGTTACCCCTGCAGTTCAGTCCAGTCAAGATTCTCTGAATTTCTACTTCCTCTTTTCTGGACACAGGTAAACAAAAGAACTTGAAGCAGGAGAGATAACTTGCCAGGAGTAAAAACTAAGCAAATAGGGTGAATGTTTGAGTTCCCTCTGTGGTCAGTGGAGATAAATGGGAATCTCACCACAGCAATTTACTCCACATAGCAAATGGAGTGGGGCCAAAAACACCTTCTTAGACAAAGCACAGTATGATGGCCAGTGTTACAGAACATGATCCTACACATTGTACCATTTCTGAGAGCTACCATCTTTCTTCTTTAACTGACCTTTCATTTTTCTTATTTTACATACCAAACCATGTCATATCTAATACAGAAACTTGAAACCACCTGCTATTAGCTTTTTGTCACCATGAAACACAGTGTTCATTTCTAACACATCTTCCACTCATCTGTTATATTTTTGCTCCATAAAAACACCTTAGCTGTCCCAGTCTGATGTTTAACCAAACAGTGCCACCTTGGAAATCTCCTTCTTTGGTTACAATGTTTTAAATACGTTCCTAAACTGTGCGGGGGGAAAAAAGCTAGCATAGTTCAGGCAGACTTTCAACAGGCTTTAGCGAGATTTGTTATATGAGGTTAAAAAAGATACTGAGTAGTTGTGGGCCAAGTCTGATAAAAAATATTAGGGTAAACATACTAGGGATTTTGTTAATACACACTGTGTATGATTTCCTTTGAGGCTCCATGTTTCCTTTTGTAACTTTCAGAGGATTTTGTTTTAAAATGTGCAATGAGATAGTAATTCAGAATTAGCTACACATTTGGGTAATATCATTGTTTCATGACTGAACGCTCAAGGTCAGGTCATCTCTTTGACATTTTTTCCAGTAAGAATGATGAGGAAAAAAAATCTTTTCCATTTGACCCAAATTATGTCAGAGAGAGGTGACATGAGTCAATGCATCTTACAGCAGAAGCTGTGGGTGGGAGTTACGATAGCCTTAACTACGTGGAGCTGTAGTTATGTATTTGTCTGCCATGCAGGCATACCCATAGAAGCGTTTCTATTTTGGCTAAGAAAATGAGGATTTTACTGTGTTGCATCAACTTCCTTTTCATTCATCAGAAGATGAAAGCAGAAGCTCTCTGCACACACGTACCATCCCTCATACACACTGTATGATTCACAGGAATTTGTCCAAAATTGTGAGAGTTCAGTGATTGTGATCCTTGCATCCTCCATGATGATATGAAATTATATCCTCCCACCCATTAAATGGCTCAGAAGGAATTCCAGTGTCTGCAGTTCTGTGGGGTTTGTGGTGATTATCCAGAGAAGATATTCTTTGGAAGGCATTCTGGAAGAATCTACAACCTAAGTTGGTGTCTACTCTCATATGACAGTACTTAAGGGTTTTGTGGATTTGTTTCATCATGTCTAGAAACATGAACTACTCCAGTCACAATAGGATATTCAGGGTATGACTGTATTATGGGGCACGAAGGCACCTCTCTGTTGCCAAGTCTGGATGCTTAAAAACTTGTGTCCTGATTTAATGCTATTAGAGTCATAGAATCACAGAATCCTTTAGGTTGGAAGATACTTTTAAGATCACCAAGTCAAACCATTGACCTAACACTGCTAAGTCCACCACTAAACCATATCCCTAAGTGCCACATCTACTGTCTACCACTTCCCCAAGCAGTCTGGTCCAGTGCCTGACAACCCTTTGGGTCAAGAAATTTTTCCTAATGTCCAATCAAAACTTCCCTGGCATAACTTGAGGCCATTTTCTCTCATTCAATCACTTGTTACTTAGAAGAAATCAGCCTTCGCCTTGCTGCAGTCTCCTTTCGGGTATGTAAATACCTCCTTTTCCTCCAGACTATGCAACCCCAGTTCCTACAGCTGCTCCTCACAAGGCCTGTTCTCCGGACCCTTCACCAGTTGTTGTCATCCTCTGGACACACTCTGGCACCTCAATGTCTTTCTTGTAATGAGTGGCCCAAAACTGAGGTATTTGAGGTGTGGCCTCACCTGTGCCAAGTACAGGGGCATGATCACTTTCCTGCTCCCGCTGGTCACACTATTCCTGATATAGGCCAGGATACTGTTGGGCTTCTTGGGCACCTGAACACACTGCTAGCTCATGTTCAGCTAGCTGTCTACAAACCCCTCCAGCTCCTTTTGGTGCAGCTGTACAGAATAGAGATAATGATAGTAGGCAGACTAATTCATGAAGCTACTGGCAGGGTACCTACTTTGCATCTACGGTGCAGGTGCAAAAGTCCTTTGTGCTTTGGAAACAGCAGTTCCACTCCCGCCAGTTTCATAGAATCGTCAGGTACCGTAACTGTGTCGCACACAGAGCTGGGGATGATCTGCGAGGTGCTTCGCAAGTCGCCGGCAGGTGGCAGCACGGGACCCGCGCGGGAGGGCTTGGTCGGGGCCGGGGCCGGGGCCGGGGCCGGGGCCGGGTGGTTCTCATCCCGAAAGCCGTTAGCAGCCACCCAGCGTTCGCTGCTCAGCCCCGCGTCTCAACTGTGTGGCCTGTTAGATATTTCTGGAGTTCTGCACTTTTCAAACGTCTTGATACCGGCTGCGACGGGAGTCAGCCAGCCTGCCTGCTCTCCTCACAGAACCATTCACTGTGCAGTACCGGGTCCCAGGTGTAAACTAGGTTTTGGGCAATTCGGGCTACAATGGTAATCTTGTTGAGGGCTCTCACCATGAGCCTATCCATCTTGCCATCTTGCAAAAATCCCTGGAAAGCCAAAGAGCCTTTCGCTGTCCTGGTGAGTCCGTGTGCTTGTTGAACTAATGGGAAAGTGAATCACAGAATGTCCGGGGCTGGAAGGGACCGTGAAATATCATCTAGTTCAACCCTCCTGAAACGACACAGACTAGCCCCACAGCTAGTATCCAAGTTCATATCTTTCTTCTGAAAACCAGGTGACTAGTAGCCGAAGTCATACAGCTCAGGATTTAAGTGTGTGCCATGAGCCAAGGAGAAAGGTGGACATCACTATAGGGGCAAGTATACACTTCCCATGGAAATTAAATAGCTGCAGATATCATAAGTAATGGAAAATCTGGTTCTAGATTTCTAGGTTGCAAACCCATTACATTTCAGTGTTCTGTTGCAAAGCAGTACCTTTGGCAGAACAACCATCCCCGTGTGGTGGGTGCCACCCCCTTATGGACCCGCTGAGCCTTCTGAGCAGGCTCCCTCTGAGTGGATTTGCAGAGGTGTCAGCCCCACCTTGTGGAGAAGGGCATTGGGAACAGATTCGGGTAAGCGCTGACATGTGGTTATTGATATTGCCCAGCAGCTAGTAAGTGAACTAGCTTGAAAGAGACCAGGGAAGCCCTTTGGCTCTGAGGGCCCGGGAGACTGGCTGTCTCTAAGGATTTCCTCATTACTCTTTGATCTCTGCTTAACCTGAAAGGTCACGTATCTAACAGTCACGTGGCTGCAATAAGAAAGCATTTCTTTAGTGATGGATTGATGATCACAGGATCACACAGGATCACAGGATGTTAGGGGTTGGAAGGGACCTCCATAGATCATCGAGTCCAACCCCCATCTTCTTACATTCAGAAGATGCTGGCCAATGAAGGAACTAATGAGCAGCTTCAGCAGCTGCCTTTTCGACAGCCTTGCTCCTGGAGAGGGAAACCAAGAGCTGCCTGAAGTGTGTCAAGGGCTCCTGCCACTGCAGCTGCTCAGAGGGTCTCACGTGGTGGTGGCCCTGGTGCTGGTCGTGGCCATGGTGAGATGTGGACTTGGGGGGCATGTCTTTCCTTGAACACATCCCCACTATGCCAGAGGAGGACTGCGGCTCTCTTAATCCCTCTCCCTCTAGTTCAGGGAAGAACAATGTTGTTAAACTGCAGCAATGTGTCAAGTAAAGACCAGCATTTATCCTGTTTGGATACAGTTCTACTACTACTGCTCTGAATATGAATGATCCTATCCACAAATTAAACTGAAAGCTTATCACAGCAAGAAATACTTGACAACGACTAATGATTCAAACAGAAGAGATTACCCAGGTTGTTCATCCTCTGGAAAAAATCTGCTGGTAAGTGCTGTGAACATACTGTGGTGGAGACAGAGTCTCTTCCCCTGAACAGTCACAGCATGAGTCAAAAAATAATTTGTACCACAGTCACACTGCACTGAAATGCTGACATGCTTGGGCTATTGCTGTTCATGTTCCCTGTCACAGGTCATAGTCTACCACCGCAGTAATCAAGAATAACCCTGAACCTAGGAGAGAAATGGTTTAGGGGCCATTGCTGAACTGAAAGAGACAAAATAGGATACATTACTTTTTATACCATTGATAAAATAGTCCTTTGATACATTATTTTCCAGCATAATGTGGTACTATTAGTCAGAAAAATGACATTAAGTCAGCAATACAAATGAGCAGCCCAGTGGAAATTACTTTCCATGATCTCTGAACTGGAAG
Source organism: Semnornis frantzii (assembly GCA_013399775.1). Classification (NCBI taxonomy): domain Eukaryota; kingdom Metazoa; phylum Chordata; class Aves; order Piciformes; family Ramphastidae; genus Semnornis; species Semnornis frantzii. The sequence goes on from VWYK01053363.1 coordinate 4,750, forward strand.
AAGCATTGGCAGAAGGCATCAGCTGTTGGTAAAGCATTAGTCACAAATCCAACCACCATGCAGTGTGTGGAAGTGTCCAGAGCCTATCACCATAGCTCTGTGGTTGTCATGACAGCCCAGAAGCTGATGTCACCTGGAGATTCACCAGCCAGTGCGAGACCCCTCTTCACACCAGCTGGAAATGTATGCCACAAGTAGAGTGCTGAGTGCACAGTCTCTTGGGAGCTGGATGCAAACAGCCACCTTTTATTTACAGCACTGAAATTAGAAGGTTTTCCTTCTTTGGCCACCTTTTTCTGCTCTGCTTTTACAGTAAATCCTGTTACGGAATACTCCTCCCAAAGATACTTCATCTAAAAAAAAAGCAATAGAAATATTGTATTCAGAAAATGTTTGCATCTGCAGTCAGGTGCTGTTTGGATCTCGCTCACTTTCCTGGGAAACTTGCTTGCTGTTTTTTTTTCTGATATGCACAGAGGCTGACAGCATCCCTTAAACACATGAAAAGAAGCAACTTCCTTTAAAATGCAGTTTATATTACTTGCTCACAGATGTACCAGTATAGTATATCCCCCTGCTTCCTCCTATGCAGGCATATAGCATGCCAAAGCTTGTTTTGAACAAAACCCATATCAGGTGTCCCCCTTGTTGCCCACTGGATAATTGTGTTTTACCACCTAGCTGTGTCAGGGCTGCTGCAGAGGGTATTTTCAACTCCTGTGTTTACACATATATGAAAAACTTCACCATTCCTCAACAGCAGCTTGATGCATGGGCTCTTGTGTGCAGGCTGCCAGCACACTTCTGTCCATGCCTTTTCTCCAGTCTGCCCTTTTTTCCTTGTACTGGTAAACTAAAGAAAGGCAGCACAGCTGATACAGGGCACAGCTCTGCTAGTTCTGCATGCATAATGCCAGTGGAAAGCCTCTTTGTGTGTGGGAAATTCTCTACTGGCCATCTCCAGAAGCACCAAAGCCCTTTACTAGTGCCTGAGCTGTGCAAAATGGTCAGAGCAGAACAGAAAATCAAGTCATAGCAGCATGTGTCCTCAAACCTGCAGAGATGTATCCAGTTGGACAGGTACTGCCTCATCTGCAAGACTCACAGAGATCTTCACCTTGCAGGAGTTACTCAGTTCTGTGTCTTCAGGAAGAGAAATTCACCTCATTACTGTGTACAGTTTGCAGGAATAAGCAGGTATACTGGATTAGGCTGCTGAGAGTGAAAGTCATCAAGTCAGCTTCCAAAATTTTCATCTCCATATTTCCCATTTTCCAAGTCTCAATGCAATGTCAGTGTATCTACTGTTAAAAAAAAAAAAAAAAAAAAAAAAAAAAAAGTCTATACATTATGTTCCATCACCTACCTCAGAAATTAATTTCTGTCTAGACTTAGTATTCTGGCAGCATGAAAAAATACAGCCATTTGTGGGGTAAGGAAGGATACAAAGAACTCTGTTGTCATGGAAGGCCTAAACAGGCCAAAGTAGGTCTGAACATGTCCTGGCATGCCCAGAAATGTTTTTCTGCTCTCCTTTCTTCTGCTGTTGGGAGAAGTAATGATGGGAAAGGAAGACAAAGGGGCCTGGTGCCACCACATCTATCCAAAATTGTTTAGAGTGTACCCGCATGAGTTTATACACTTGTTTGTGTTCGGCCCTAAAATGTAAAAGTAAGCCCTGACTTCACCTAATATGGTTAAGATTGGCTAAGTGCCATTCTTATTGGCTAATCTGTGTCCAAAGGCACATTAGACTCGGGCTACATTGATAAAAGAGATTAGCAGGTAGAGACAATGTGCCCGCTGCTTGCTGCTGCAGCCATTGCTGCCTTATGTTCTCAGCTTCTGGCAGTGCTACTGCCTTATTGCATCCAGCCATGCTATGCTAAACTATGAGCTAGCCCTGCTACATAGTAACAAACCCTAATGCTTTGGTCTTGTCTGCCTGAAAGCTGCTTGGAGTTTACCAGGAACAGGCTTGAAATGCCTCCATGAGACAGGCTTGCTTAGCCAGTGTGACATTGTGCTAAGACTGCACATCTGCAAGACATCCTGCCTGCCCCTCTGCAAGCCNCCTGCCTCCCTGCAAGCCTCCCTGCTGAGTCTGGAGCCAGGAGGAACCAGGACCAGGTCAGAGATTGTTGGCTTTCTCCCAGCACCCCTGCTAAGAGCCTAGGGAGATCAGAAGCCTCAATGGCTAAGAAGACACCAACGGAATACCCTGCAGGTGTTTGGGTACTTTCTAGGGAACCGTAGTCAGGAAATAATATTTTTTGTGAGTAAATACTCAATAGGCTCTTTAGCAAATCTTTAGCAAACTATAATTGAATCTAACTGAATCCTAGTTGTCTGTCTTGAACAGAAAGGAGCCTCTTGAGTCCATCTAGTGGGCAAGCAGTATATTGGCTGCAAGAACTCTTCCAGTTCAAGTGAATTTAATGTTGTATTACTGCTAGCTATTTGTTCTAGATCCAGTTATTCCTTTGTATAATGTTTTCATGACCCTTGCACAGAACCAATTAGTATTAAAAATTACTGGGTAGGTGGTGAGAAAGTCTTGAATATCAAAACATTAATATTTCAACAATATTAATTTTGGAAAAAAACCCTCTTGCATTAATGAATACCCTCCACTACAGCTGTGATCTAAATACCCCAGTGTCTTAACTCAAATATGGGTACATGCCTTGCATAACAAAGGGGCAAAAACAAGCTGAAAATTTCCTTTGATGCAAGAGATTTCCTTTGGTGCGGAGAGTTTTACGTGGTTTGGGTTTTTCTTTTAAAAACCCTTTTCACTTTTAAATAAAGCTTAATTATAATATGTGGATACTTGGATGTATTTCACTGTTTGCTCTTGGCGAGTAGCTACAGAGTTCAGTGGAGTAACTTATGTCAGACCTGGGCACATATCACTACACATCCAGTGTTACTCTGGTATCTACAGCTAGTTAGAAACAGTTTTCCAAGAGGTGTTCTGCTTTGTTTTCAATTTGCCAGCAGTGCCCACAGCTCATTTGTATAGTTAAAAAGAAGAGCCACTTTTGCTTCTGCTGCCTTGAAATACAGATGGCAAACAAAATTAGAAAATGACAGAGAAAGAAAATTCTTAGTCAGGCACGGTATAGTATTGCAAGCCATTACAAATAAAGGAGGAAAAATAACTAGCTGAAAAGTAGCCTTACTTTCAAGGAGCCAGTGTCTGACACTATTTGCAGTGTCTGTAGATGTTAATATAACCAGAATAGTTTCAGAGTAACAACTCTGATTGGAAATTATTAGTCAAATGTCCTAAAAGTTAGGTAATTTTTATATGGGGCATTTTGAAGCTCGTAGAGTTGCAATGATATGAGAATAAAACCAACACTGAAGTCTAGGTGAAATGAAATTTTCCATAAGCCTTTTTTAAAGAAAAGTTAAAAAAAAAAACAGACTACTTTTATCCACATTGAAAAGGGATAATTTAACTTTTTTTCAGCCTGGAGGCAGTCTGAGCCTTTTGGTAGTTATATATGTGCATTAACACAATAATACTCCATTGATTCACATTTTGTTTACCAATTAAATGCACACACTCCCATCACAAAAATACTGAAGATTAGGATATCTAACACAGATACCTAAAACTAGACCCCTATATTAAAAGGTCTTGGAAGAGCCAATGAGATAGCTGATGCCTTCAGCCTAGTTGCTGAGACTATTAAAGTGCTTCCCATCAGGCCAAGCCTGTGGCTGTCAGGGCAGTATTCTGCAAGAGACTCTGATTATTCATTTCTAGTTCTGCTTTCTTCTTAGACTAGTATTATGTTCATTGAAGAGTACAAATTAGGAGCTTTGAAATTATTTTCCTTTAAAACTGTAAAAGCTCAGGAGGGAAAAAAAATGTGTATGTGTTTTCTTTGACAAGGGAGTTCTGATCCAGGGTAGATAGAGTCTTTTTATGTAATTATGAGTGAGGCTATAAAAGGAAAAATGACCCTGCGTAAAGCACGTACATTAATTAATCAAACCCTGTGCAATCTGAGCCATGATAGGAGTAACAGAGAGCAGCAGCAGGGCAAAATGTGTTTTAATTTATACTGATAAAAAAACCCCAAACTGTTCCATGTCTGTTCAGTAAAATAATATGTGCCAGTTTCTGAAAGCAAAATGTAATAATGATATTGTAATGAACATATTTAATTTGTTTTTCATTTCTCCCATAGTTTCCAGTCTTTCAATAGGCTTGTTGAATCCCATAAAAGCTACATATATAACAAATTTTTGATAGTTGAAGTCACAGATTTATTCATGTGTCACGGGAGCAGTCCTCTGCAGTCTTTCTTACTCTGCTGAGCACTCCTAATTTTGATTTATTCATCTTGCATTTTAAGCTGAATGCATTAAAAAAAGAGTTGTTATGAAGTCTTCATTAGCTCATTGTGAATATGCTATCCTGGCCAAAACCTTAGGAGTGACTTTCTTCTTTGTTATTATTCATAATCCTTCACTATTCCATCCTTCAGCTCATGCCTCTGATAAAGAGGATAAAAAAGGCCTTATCTTCAGCAATTTATCTGAAGTCTAAGAGGTGCTGAAAGTAGCAAATCATATTTTACTTGCACATGTTTTACAGGCTTTAATAGATGTGTTAGTGATACTGAATGTGGTTCTGGAACATATTACTTGGTTAGACACCTCTCCCTCAGCTACAGAAACAATTCACCTTCAGAAAGCTGCTGTGTTTCCAAGGGCTGAAGTGCAGTAGTGGGCAGAATAAACAGATAAGATGAAGACCTGGTCTTTAACATGACTCAATTGAGGTTAAGAAAGTGTCAAACCAAGTTAGACCCATTACTCTTATTCTTGTAAGCAAGGAAACATTTCTACTGCAAGCTGAGAGAGAAGGCTCCCACTGAGACCTTCTCCAGTCAGTACCAGTTGCCAGTTTGGAGGCAGAGGGTAGGTAAATGAAACTGCCTCCACAGGGTGTGTAAAGATTACCAGTGATGGACTCTGTAGCTCCCGTCATGTAATACTTTCATGGTGTTACAAGGCAACAAAAAACAATCCTGGGTTGACCCTACACTGCAGGAGCTCTTCTACTCTCCCTGCTCCTCCAAAAACGTGACACCATTTCTCTGATCAAACATGCTTCTTTGCCAAACCATTTTAGGAGCACACTCTGGAAAACCCCAAGCATTTCTTTTGCACTGCCTCAGCTTTCCAAGGAATGAAGAACAGATTTTTTTTTCTTGACTCACTTAATTGAATCCAGACATTTCCTAGAAAGTGTAAAAAGAAGCATCTGTGTCCCCAGCCAACCTCAGAGGACCACCTGGTCAGTGCAACTGTTCCATGAGTAAGATTGCCTGCATGGTTCTGCTTAGCTCCTATTACCACCAGCCCTGAAAAAATAACTCTGTGTCAAACTTATGAAAATATTCAGAGAAAGATTTGTCTGGAATGAGATTCAGACCATGTTTTTACACAGTGTTACCTTATAGGTTGCTTTCTTCTCCCTTTGTGGCAGTATTGCCATCCTTTGAGTTTGTGTTTTGTGTTCTGGGTCAGGCATTAGGGTTTCTATTTCATATGCCACTAGCCAAACGTCCAAGCCAACATACTCACGATGGCATGCTCGCAGCCTTTTTTTCCAGGGTCTTATATGACAAGAGGTATACAACATGAGCAGCTGCAACCAGCTGCACTCCCATGGACACCAAGAAGTGCAGAACTTGAAACCTAGCAAATGGACATATTCAGAGATTTGGATGAAGAAACTGAACCTATCTTCATTCTATGACATAACTGAATAAAATAATACTGTAGCCTATCTAGGTGAAATGAAGTTCTAACTTGAAATAATTTTTCAAATCTGTAACATTTTGCTAATTGATTGTACACACAGTTTATAATTGGCTAATTCTATTTTTAACTCTGGCTGATGGTAGTACACAAGAAACCTTTATGTCTACTGTTAACCTGAACAATTCAGATTTAACCTTATTTCAGACTGCTTCCTTTCTCTTTCGAGTTTTGATTAATGATAGAGCAGTTCCCACAACCCTGTGGTTTTCAAGTTCCTTTTACAGCCTGTGTGTAAAAGTTCGGCCACTAGATTAGTCGTCTGGGTTTCTTTCTCCCTTCTTTTATGAATTTTCTACAAAACAGGCACAAAATTAGTCAAGGTTTTTCCTTGTGAAAGATGATATTTTGCTCTTAAATCATAAATATCTCAGTATTCTGTCATCCTTGACGGGATTGCTAATTTCTGTTCTTAGTAATGCGACTACAATTGCTGTTTGGCATTTCCTTGGTATGTCTTCATTGTGGGTTCAGCATTAGCAGTATTTATCTTCTTCAGGATAATGCAAAAATAAAACACAACTTACCTGGCATTCCTAGAGTTCGAGTTAGAGTCAGGGTTAGGGTTTCATCTCAGCATGGCATAATAAATGTGAGATGTTCACTTGTAGATTAACAGGTCAGCTGTTCCATTCTTTATCACTCCTGGTGGAGAGCCATCCAGTGCTGACGGTCACACCGTAGAAGTCCATCATCACAAGTCATTCTGTCACTCTCGTGCCTTCGTAGTTGTGTTCTACTTTTGTTACCTGTGAAGAGAGATGTCCAAGTTTGGTAAACATTGAAATATTGCCACCAATCCACAGTCATCCACAGCAACTAGAGTTAGCACCCTGCATGCTCTTCAGGTATAATGGAGTAAAACAGAGGAATTGTCTCTCTTAGTTGCCTAACATTTCACAGGTATTCATTTTAAGATGGCACCCATCAGATCTGATAGTGCATTTCCCTGGTCATTGATTATAAAAGGAACCTACAATGACAGTTAAGGCTAAGTACTTTATCTTCAAATCCATAAATTAAATCAACAGAGTTCTACTGCTGCCTTTCAACTTTCACAGGGAATGCACTTGCTGAGAGGTTTTGGACATGCACACAAGCACTCTATAGCCTTGTCACAGCCAGTGGTGTAAGCTCAAATCTGCTTCTGCCTACAGCCCAAAATGGAGAAAACTGTGTCTGTATTTCCTCATAAGGCATTTGAATTGAGGGGACCTAGCAAAGACCCTGTTGTGGGGGACTTCAGACACTACAGTCACACACACAGACACACACAGAAAAAAAAAAAAAATCGAGCCCATCCACACACCCCCAGAAGAGAACCAGCATGACCAAGCACCACTTTAAGTGTTTCAGTTCTCAGTTTATTGTAGCTACAATACAGATGATGTGAGTAGCTACAGATTGCTGTAGACCAGCCAAAAGAAATTTTATTTTTCTTAGCAAAGGGAAGGCACAGAAAGCTACAGAAACGCTTACAGCCTGAATCATCACAGGTATTTAGTCCAGTGCAAGTGAGTCAGAGTTCTAAAAGGACCAACATTCTTTGTCACAAATCACAAATTCTGCTTGGAAAGAGAGTAAGAAGAGATCCAGTGAATGTGGTTCAGCTAGGGGTGAAACTGCAGAATACCAACAAAGAAAAAAATCATACCTTGTAAAAATCTTTGAAATCCTAAATAATAATGTCTCTCTGTATATCTTCTTTTCTTTCTTAAAAAGTAGAAAATCCTCTCGTATCTTTGCCTACAGTACTGTTTCTATAGTAATAGTACGTACAGTCTGCAAGCAAGACCAAAAGGCCTGGATGCTGGATTAGTATCTGTCCCAGTAAACTCTTCCCAACATTACTCCAGGGAGTTAACTTCAGGACATGTGTAGATGCATTCATGAAGCATCATCTGTAGCTAGTAAGCATGACCAAGAGATTAAAACTGATGTGCCAGCAAGCACAGGAATTTGGAGTAAAGCACGCTGCTGCTGCTGCTGACATATACATATCCAGTTGCCCAGGAAGGCATGCTCCTGTCATTGAAGAACTTAAATTCTCAACTCTGACTCTATGTTCTTAGCCTTGCTCTTAACTTTGAGAACATTAACACCTTTCCACCCCACCTTGGAAGTCAGATTGCACACTTAGAATTATAGAATCAGTCAGGGTTGGAAGGGACCACAAGGATCATCTATTTCCAGCCCCCCTGCCATGGGCAGGGACACCCTACCCTAGATTAGGCTGTCAAGGGTCTCATCTCACCTTCAGGGATGGGGCCTCAACCACCTCCCTGGGCAACCCATTCCAGGGTCTCACCACTCTCATGGTAAAGAACTTCCTCCTCACATCCAGTCTGAATCTATCCACTTCCAGCTTTGCTCCATTCCCCCTAGTCTTGCCACTACCTGATATCCTAAAAAGTCCCTCCACAGCTTTTTTGTAGGCCCCCTTCAGATACTGGAAGGCCACAATAAGGTCACCTCAGAGCCTTCTCTTCTCTAGACTGAACAGCTCCAACTCTTTCAGTCTGTCCTCATAGGAGAGGTGCTCCAGCCCTCTGATCATCCTCATGATGATTCTCTGGACACACTCCAGCATGTCCACATGCCTCTCGTAATAGAGGCTCCAGAACTGGATGCAGTACTCCAGGTAAGGTCTCACCAGAGCAGAGTAGAGGGGGAGAATCACCTCCCTCGCCCTGCTGGCCACACTTCTCCTGATGCAGCCCAGGCTCTGATTGGCTTTCCAGGCTGCAAGTGCACATTGCTGGCTCATGTTGAGCTTCTCATCCACCAGCAGCCCCAAGTCCCTCTCCTCAGGGCTGCTCTCAAGCCAGTCACTGCCCAGCCTGTATTGGTGCTTGGGATTGCCTTGACCCAGATGCAGGACCTTGCGTTTGGTCTTGTTGAACCTCAAGAGGTTAGCTTGTGCCCACCTCTCCAGCCTGTCCAGGTCTCTCTGGATGGCATCCCTGCCCTCCAGCATGTCTGCTGTACCACACAGCTTGGTGTCATAAGCAAATTTGCTAAGGGTGCACTCAATGCCTCTGTCCATGTCACCGACAAAGATGTTGAACAAGACTGGTCCCAGGACTGATCCCTGAAGGACTTCGCTTGTCACTGGCCTCCACTTGGACATGGACCCATTGACAGCCACTCTTTGGGTGTGGCCATCAAACCAGCTCTTTACCCATCCAGTAGTCCACTTGAGGTTATACAGCTGTGTATGTCTGTGCAGGTCCTGCCTTGAGAAAGTGCTTAAGATGAAGTGGGAAAAGGCAATGAAATGCATCCCCTCTTACTTTTGTGTTGACAGTGAATAAAATTCACATCTCCCCATTTTGCTCCTTTAACATAAAAAATGTTTTTGTCAACCTATATGAGCACATTCACACCAGCATGGAATGCACATGCCTGCATTGTGTGTTGGGAAGAGCATTTTACTGAGTTAGAAAGTCACCACCTGTGGATGTACCTATTCATCTTCTTCTGGCACTATGCTGAAAGCTCCCAACAGCAAGGGAAGCACTTTGAGTGTGGGTTGCAGCCCTAGAAAAGTTTTTCCTTATTGGATGCTCACCCAGATACAATCAGGGACCCAGAACCTCTTTAAATTTCTTTATGGAGAGTGGGTTGCAGTGACGCTGTTTTGATTAATCTCTCAGGCACACTTACTAGCCACAAGCTTTGCCTGTTCTGTCTTTAAAGAACTGAGACCTCAGCCTTCAGCTGCTGTAGGGCTAGAGACTCTTCACCCCTATGGAGGTTCTTTAGCAGCACCTTCCCCATAGCTCCAAGCTTATAAGCATTTGGGTGTTTCACTTACTCACTTCTGCCACCTGTGGCGAGGAAGACAAAGAGACACACAGAATTGCAGGCACTCAAAAAATAATTCCTTTATGTTTTAACTAAAGCAAACATTGGAAAAACTGTGAAAAAGCTTAAAACTAAGTGTTTTTCTTCCAATTCAGTCTTTTCAGATGGTGTGGCACACATTCAAGGATGGATAAAGAAGGGATGAGGAGATGCTCTATGATGAATAAAGGCACAAAATGAGTTCATAAACACAAAAACTGGACCATTTTCAAAAAAGTCAGGTGCACAGTGAGTGGCAGCTTTTCCAAGTCTCATCCTTATACTGCAGCCAGCAGATGTTGTACATCTATGTCTGAGCAACCAGCTGTCTTCTTATCAGTATTAAGTGTTCAGCTGACATTAAAGGGACAGAAAATTGAAATGGAGAGCTCAGAAAACTGAGCAGCTTTTTTGAAGTTTGCTATATCTACAATTTTTTCTCAAAGGTATTAATGAACATTTTAAAAATTTAAATTTTTTTTTTTA